>CATIWC010000742.1:0-247172 GCA_948472305.1 Vicia faba | reverse complement strand
TTAAATTCAACACAAATATGGTTAAGGCATCTTTCACAAATACCTATAATCTATTTGTTGAAATTACTCAACCGAATTTCCTTTGTATTACATAAAGCAGATGCATAATTTTACAATGTACAATGGTTCCTACTCATTTATGAGGCTTACATCATCCATTTCGAGAGTTTAATTGTTGTTGAAATGGAAGGAAAGGAGCATTAATGTTTCTCATATGGTGTCTCATCTTAAAATGCTACACCTCTATATTGTCAATTGGAAAAGTTTATACGAGAATCCATTTGAGAGTGATCAATGTTTTTTATGGCTTAAGAGGACTCTTCAAGGGTAGTTGAGAAATGGATGTATGGAAGGTGTACGACTATTCATGCCACAAGTAGGGCATGCCATTATCCTTATGTCCTAGTTTGGGTTACTCATGGGACATGCAAATTCGGAAGCCAAATTATATGTATTTTAAAACCATATACAAATTACCCTAATATATTTAGTGCAAAGGAGAATCTAGTTTTGGGTTCAAAGTTTTTAGAGAGAGTCCTCACAACACTTACCTTCACTATGAAAAGTGCACGTCATAGTTGTCACACTTCTTTCTCTCAAAAAATGATATAAGAATTTTATTACATTATCAATAAGTTAGGATTTATAGGTGTTTGGGTTCAGTTGTTACTTCTTCGTTATTTAACTTTACAAGCCTCAAAATAGGTAAGATCGAAGTCCTATGAATATGGAGTCCTTACAATAATATCACATTTTGCATTTCTTGGCTACATGGATAGAAGAAAGCGATATCGCCAAGTTAGTTGATAATGTTTTTGGTAACTCTGGATAAGATCATTCATGTTATAGAGGATATCGTATTAAGGAGACGGATGAAAAGATGAGCACTAACATCAAATAATGGCTTCGTAAGATTGCAAATGGATAATTCACAATGAGTGTGAAAGTATTTGGACCATCTGGAGTGGCCCCTTTCAATAGAGATGTGTTGGAGATTTTATAGGCTAAACACATGCACATACCACTTCCCTCCATGTTAACCACCATGCAATCTAGAATTTCACTTATGGCTTAAGGTGACACTATTCTCAGGTACATTAAATCATTCCTCAAAGAGGCGTCATGTGGTATAGATGGTTTGTGAGTCCAACACATTTTATATGCATTGTAAGGAGAAGGTTCTATTAAGGCAATAGATCTTTTATGTGCAATCACTTTATTCGTTAATCCATGGCTAGGAGGAAGGTGCTCGATGATTTTAGCAGAGTTTGTAGATTTTGCACCCTTAAAGTTGACACATTAAAGCCTGATGGTGGGGTACATCCTATTTTTGTAGGTTCTACTTAGAGACATCTAGTATCCAAAGTTGACATGAAATGAGTCAGTAAATATGTGGAAAAATCTCTCAATGACTTTCATTTTTGCACAATGTAAATAGGGTGTTGAGCAAACAACATGGAGATAGTTCTTTGTTTAAGCTTACAGAGGATTTCTTTAATACTTTTAACATGGTAGACTAATCAGAATTGTTGCGTGAAGTAAGGGAGATATGGTCATCTATTTCTTTGTGGGATGAGCTTCTTTGTGGATAGACATTGAGGTAGTACCTTGGGGGTGGATATATTATGTCAGCCACTAGAGTGCAAAAAGGCGGCTTGTTAGGGACGCTTATTTTTTATCTTGTGTTACACCCTCTTATTCATAAGTTTTAACAACTTGAAGCTTCTTATTCATGCTTGGTATCTTGATGATGGTACCATCTATGTGGATTCAAAGGAGGTTGCTTAAACCATTGACAATATTTGGGAGACTAGTTCAAGATTGGGCCTTGAACACGATATTCAAAAGACTAAGTTTTTTGGCCTTCATGTGATGGAAGTAAAAATCGTGGGGGGTGTTTCCTTCAAACATTAGGAGGTCAATATTTGGGTGAAATCAATGGAAGGGTCTGTTATTTGAGATATATGTTTTTTAGAAAGGTTATTCATGGAGAGAACTTACACGGTTGTTGTGTTAATGCATATTCTTTTGTTGTTCTTATTTATTAGCTGTATTATGCAAAACAACATGGATTGTACAAGATGTTTTGTTGAATAAAAGACACACGCGGGAAACGATGTTCCAGCTTGTGTGCAATATCTAGCCATTGTGAGCCAACCAATGTTGTTGGGGGTATGGGCATAATTTCTAGTTATGTACAACATGATTTGTTTTTATCTTTTACCTATGTGTGATTTATATTTGTTTAGAAGATTCAATAGGATTAAATCTATTTAATTTGATATTTAAATTTGAATAAAAATAAATCAAATCTTGTTGGAGGCTTTTTGGAAAAACAAATCAAAATAGAATCCTTTACAAATTTGGACGTGATCAAAGGTTATGTCCATTGGAGACAAGTTCAGATTGCATTGCTATTTAAGGAGACTCAAACCTAATGTTTGAAGTGTGCAAGTACTGAAGTATCTTTGTGTTAGGGTTGTTATTTGGAGTCTTTTGTTTATGCTATTGTTTGTGCACCACTCTAGTGAATGTATTAATATCTTAAGGCATATACTTTGGTTTGTTGATTGAGTTGTAATTCAATATTCAATATTTTGTGTATTGTATTGATCACTAGGATTAATGATTCAGAGGAAGTGAGAAGGGTTTTCATATTTAGGGGGAAGTCCTAAATAAAAAGACATGAGTAGTATTAGGAAGAGGTGTTGAACAAGGTTTGTTCATCTAAGACTAATTGTACTAATATTATCGAGAAGTGGATTTTTCTTTCTTTGGTTGGAATCCCCCCAGACCTAAGTCAGGTTGCATAGAACTGGGTTACCAATTCTCTTGGGTTCTTTATTGATTTATATTTGATCATCTTGTTTTCTGTTATTTGTCAAATTCTGGTTTAAGATGTTGAACACTTTGGCTTAGACATATGGTCCAACATATGTCCCCATAGAACATTATTTTATTTTAAAAGACCTACAAAGTTAACTTCTTCTACTTTGATAGTGAAATTGATATGTTGGTAATAATTTCATTTTATATGTTTTAATGTTTTAATCGCATTTTTTATATATTATCATTTTTATCGTGTTTTGTGTCCCTCACAATTATCCCTAATTATCTCTTAGTTTAAAATCAACCATAATGTTTTTTAAACTTCAACATTTGATCAAAATAAATGTTAAGTGGCTTGAATCACAAGTTAGATACTTGAACACAATATTATCATACACACTTGACTCGGGTCACAACTTTACTTGACTCGAATCATAAGTAAGACAAAAATATGGAACTTAGCTCTAAAAAGTTTAATTTAATTCAAGATTTTGCTTGAATCAAATAAAAAGGCCCCCTTACTTGAGTCATAACTTTGTTTGACTCAAATCATTAATGAATTCTTGATTTTAGAATCCATTAAAATATTTGAATCGAGTCATGGATTAGCTTGACTTGAATCACATGATTCAGGTCATGAGTTAAACACAACAAGCAAAATATTGATTTATCATCTTGATTCAAGTTATTATCTTATTTGATTCAAATCATCATTTTGGCTTTTGACTCTAATCATATTTCTGGTTTTTAACCTATTTTATGTGTTATCTATAACACATAAATAAAAATCAGAACTTTGTATCTCTAGTTCATAACTTGTAAAAAGAGTTTTTGCATACTATCATAATCTTTGAGAAACCAAGAGTGTTTTGTCAATTACACAAACTTTCTTTAAAATTAACCTTGAAGAAAAACATCTTTCCTGGGTTGATTTTTTTTTTTTTTGTGAACAAGTTTTGTGTGATATTCTTCTGAAAAGTTTCATCTTCAACCTTTAGTCAAAAATATCGTTGTTGTGTTTACTCAACTCTAAGAGAGAGTGTGAGTGTGAGTGGTAGTTGTGAGGTATATTAGGTGTGCTAATATTAATGTGAAGATTGTTTTTGCTTTCAGATTGAAGAATCAGATTGTGATTATGAATTATGAAGATTGAAATCTAGTGAAGAAAAAGAATAATTTATACTCCAAAAGAATTTCGTTAGGAGCGAGTGAAGATCGTTGTAGACAAAATTTTAGAGTTTCTAGATTTTTCATCAGTTCAAAGACACATACAAGGGAATTTTAGTAGGACCGAGTTAATATAATTGCAGACAAAATATTGGAGTGGTTGGTTCTGAGTAGGTGGTTAGTTAAAGATCTAGTGAAGATCGTGAAAGATTTATTACCTAGTGAGTTATGTACACAAGAAGAAGGATCAAAATTTAGAAATGTGTTTCTTAAATGTTAGCTTTAAGTTTTTAGTTTATATGTGATGATCTATTATATCAAAATGCATTTGTTATAATTTCAAATTAATGGAAGACTAATGAATTTTCAATGGAATGCCATTGGAGACTGGACCATGTGCAATCGAGGATGACACACCGAACTAATATATAATTGGTGTGCATTTTCTCTATCCCTTTATTTTAATTTTTGTATATAATTTCTTGTTATTAATTTTTAATATATTTCTAGAGTTGCATGTTGAAATATTTTATTGCTTATAAAGATTTAATTTTTAAGGTTAGGTATGTGTTAGATATTGTCTACTAAATATTCTTTCTAGTGATTAATTCTATATATATGTAATTGTAGATTGTTATATTAATTAACCAAATTATATTAAAATTCTTTGTTTGAATCAAATTATATTTGTTATCATATTGTTGTTTAATTTATTCATTATCATTCTATCATTATTGAATTCATTTGTACATCCATTCAATTGTATAATTCCTTTTTTTTTAAACATTTTTAAACTTCTGCTCTCACGCATTTTAACTCTGATTTTTTTAACAATTTGAAAACAATGTTTTAAAGGAAAAATCTATTCACCCCCCATTTGTAGACCATTTTACACCCATATTCAACTCAAAAGTTGGGATCAAGAGCGGGTCTTTTGATAACATCTCGCAAATTCAAAAGTTTTGAAAATGGGTAATGATGGTCCAAAAGGGGTTGATAATAGAACACTTGTATTCAAGGGAGAGAATTACTCATATAGGAAAGAATGCATGTGTGTACACTTGATGTATGTAGATAAAACGATTTGGGTATCTACAAGGACAATCCTTTTTTGCAATAGAATTTCGATTAATAATGCCCCCACCCAAAGAATGGAATGATTAAGAATCTAAGCAAGCCTCTAAGATCAGAAAGCTATAAATATATTTATTTCCTCTTTGAGCTCTAATGTGTATTTGTCTATTTCACATTGTAAAATGGATAAGACAATGTGGAACACTCTTCAAGTTCTAAATGAGGGAACTAAAGACGTTAAGCAATATAAAATTAACATGTTGTCTAAAGAGTATGAACTATTCCGTATGAAAACCATTGAAATTATGACTTTCATTTAGATGAGGTTATCTTACATAATCAACAAGTTATAAATTTATGAAACTCTTTATCTAATCAAGATTGTGCTAACAAATTATTAAGTTCCATGTGTAAATAATGACAACCGAATGCGACTTTAATAAATTAATCAATTGACCTGAAGAACATAGAAATAACCACTCCTTTTGGAAAGCTTACATAACATGAAAATGAGCTCAAAAAGCTCGAAGCAAGTGAAAAAATATGAAAAAATAAAGAAAAGGTTAAAAAGAGAAGAGAAGTATCTCCTTGAAGGCCTCCTATTCCAAGGCAAAAGGATGAACATATGGGGTTGTTTGCTAAACATTACAATAATCATATGAAAAGAAATGGTCTAAAGAATTCTGATAAAACTTTGGTGAAATTTAGAAGATCCAATCCTCCAAGGAAATGGGTAGACAATAAGAAGGAAGATGGAAAGTGACATGCTTTAAATATGGGAAATCTGGTCACTACAAAAATGATTGTCTAAGCTTATTAAAGCAAAAAATCAAGCAAGAGTTATATAAGTTCATAGCCAATGCAAATGATGTAATTAGGAAGATGACAATAGTAGTTCAAGTGGAGAAGTAGCTAATCTTTGTCTGAAGGTGCGACACAAGTAAAGAGATGAGAAAGTAAGTGATTATGATTCACATTATTTACCTACATATAATGAGTTGTCTAAAAATTTTCATGAAATGTATAACATGCTCTAAATTCTTTTAAAAACATCTCCTCTCAAAAGAAAAATATTTTGAAACTTCAGGGAGAAATTTTAAAATTTAAAAGTTCTTCAAAATCCCCGAAAGAGGATTATGAATCTCTTGTTAATGACAAATTTGATATTTATCAAAATTTAGTAGAAAAGGTTGATGTAGTCGAGTGTGACTCTTGTCCAAGCTTAAAAGTTGAAATTGAAAATTTAAAAGGACAACTAAGACAACTCCACAAATCGCCTAGTATTAATTATATTAGTCCACATGATAAAGGGCAAGATTTTAAAAAGAATGCTTATATCACTAAGAGGAATATAAATAATCATTCTCCTAAAGTGATGTATCATTTTTGTTATGAAAAATATCACATAAGGCCCAAATGTCACATTAGGGACATAAAGTTACAGGTGGTTTCATAACATGGGTACCTAAAGATATTGATACTAATCCTAAGGATCTAACTCAAATTGAGTACATGTGTTACTTCATTGACATCTAGTGCTTGATAGTTTGAGAATACTAAATATAACAAGTGTTCCTTTCTAGTGGATCCCCAAGACAGATGAATAAAGATGTATCCAATCAATATTTGATTATATTGTTTTTTACTATATAAGTTTTGTTGTTTATTATCTTTAATTGCGCAACAAGTTACATTATAGATCATCATAATTGTTATGATTGTTCCACTTTCTTAATCTTTTCATCGCCGTGCTTGATTTATTTTAATTATGAATATTGCCTGATGTGTTTTTTCCATGTGGGATGATTTGATTGACATGTGTGATAATTTGATTGTGTTATTTGTGCATAACATATCTCATTTCATCATGATTATTCATCAAAACATTTTTAATTTGCATTAAATTGTATTTGCATCACTTTCATGTGCATTAAATTTTTATTTTCATTAAAGTCATATTTTTCATTACAATTTTATTTAGCATTAAAGAATTTTTCATTAAAAAAAATTTTTTAAATTTTTTTTATGTTGGGTCATTCGAGTCATAGAATGCCATGACTCGAATCAAGAGAGTATTTTGGCTTGTGATTCGAGTCATAAGTTGCTTTGGATCAAGTCAAAATAATGTCTTTCAAAAATGATTCAGTCCAAAATATGTGACTCGAGTCACATACCCCTCTGACTGAAATCAAATACGACTGTTACACTTTTTTAAAACCCATGACTCAAATAAAAATTTTCTTGACTCAAATCAAGTATTTTTTTCATATTTTTATTTGAATTATGCCCAAATCTGACTTAAATCAAACTACACATTAAATCTTAACGATAAAAATCTTCCATCATCCAATCTGAACCATTAATCCTCTCAAACTTAAACCACATTTTTCATTTTATTTTTCCATTATCATTTGGTTTGTATCCATTTGATATATATATATATATATACCATCAAACGTCTTTGAACCAAAATTATCAAAGTTCATCAAACTTCAAAATTCATATCAAATTATGTGTTCTTCTTCAACATGGATAACATAAATTACTATGAATCTCATAAGGAATATAAAACATATTGTGATTCTTCTCCACAAAACGAAGGGAAGAAGAAATTAGTTAGTCCAAAGAAAAATGAAAAGGGTGATTTATCCAACTCAAAGGTTTGAAATATTGTTTGAATCCTTCTTTACTTGTTCCTCCACCTGCTTCTTCTACTCTTTCTCATAATTTGTCAATGTTATTTCACAAGGTTACTAATATGATTCATGAAGATGTTTATAAGAGATTCGATGATAAGTTTCTTAATAAGGAAATTGCTTGATAGTATTACGTCATCGAGCAAATTGAAATTTCTCGCAGCTCATGAACTTTACGGAAGTTTGGAAAAGCATCAACTTCAAAAATTTCTCGATTTGAACAAATGTTACAATCATGATCATGTGAGGTCGTTTTACTTAAATGTTAAGAAGGATAGTCTAGGTAATGTAATGATATGCAAATTCAGAAGTAAATTAGTAACATTTACTAACACTGATTTTGTATGTGCTTGTGAAATATATACGAAGATAAGTTCATCCCTGCTCCTTAAGTTCTTGAAGATTTTGTGTTGATCTATGTGCTTGCATGTATAAATTATTAGTTGGTTTTGACGATGACAACTGTTGACATCTGTCAAGCATCCTTTATAGAAGAAAAATCAATTGGTAAAACATCTTTTGAATGCTAAGAGTTCTTTGTGACAATAATCAAAGAGGAAGTTAATTGCGACTCTACAAGTTCTTGATGATGATATATGATCTAGAAGAAATCTTACGCCTCATCAGTCAGATGATTCAATGATCCAGTTGAAGTGTAAATCAATCAAAGGATCATATAAATGGAAAGTGTGAAATCCACATGGTCATGGACTTAGAATCTTAGAGGGATAAGTTTAAATTATAAAAGATCAAGAGTAAGTCTAGAAGTACAGAGACAATCACACACACACACAAATATTTTTCAAACCATCTATGATATCACAAAACTTTTGAAAACATATCAAGGAATGTATGAAAATGATGAAGAAGTATTTAGAATCAATTAAGGAAGTAAATTCATTTCCTAATCGATTAAGGACTTTGTCCAATCGATTAGAGCAAGGTGAATGATCTCTTAATTGATTAGAAAAAATGTTAATGGATTAAGTGGTATAGTCATTTTAGGGTTGCCTTTTCTAGAATAGGGTTGTTATTTTTTAAAGTGTTTTAATTGATTCCAAGATAGGATTATTCTATTAAGTCAATTAGTTGGCCCATGGATTATATCTTTTTATGAGCCAAAATTTTCTATATAAATGAGGTTTCTTCTTATTTCATTTTACATAAAATTTCTGAATAGAACCCTCTCTAATATTATTCTACTCTCTCTCTATTTTTGAAATTGCTTTTACTCAATATTTTGGATAGTGCTAAAAGACCGAAAAGTTCCTTGTGAAAGTTAAGTTATAATTCATGTTGCTCTTAATCTTTATTATTAAAGATTTGATTCTCTTGTTGAGTTATTTTTTAAAGGATTTAAAAGGTTGTAAGCTAAACCTGATAAAAGCTTTTTTGTATGTTCTTGAGCTTGAAATGTGTATAAACTTTTGTTGTAGGTTATTGGGCTTGATCTGTGGAAAATTTAAGTTTATTGGTTTCTAAGCTAAGATTGTGAAAAAGCTTTGTTTGTTGTTTCTTGAGTTAAGCCTGTGAAAAAAGCTTTGTTTGTTGTTGAAGATTCGTGGGTTGATTATATAAAAACTTAAGTATTATTTTTTAATGAAACTCTCAAGAGGAAACTCTTAGGGATAGGAATAAGCCAAATGGTTAAGAGAACCTATATAAAACTCTGGTGCATTCTCTTTATCCCAACACTTTTTTTTTGTGTATGTTATTTTCGTTGTGTATCTCTCTCCTTAAGTAAGTTTACTAGAGGATAAGATAATCTTAATAAGATTTTTTCTAACCAAAGAGCTTCATATAATAATGTTAGATTAGGTTATTAACCTAATATTAATATATTGTTTATTATTATATTTAATGCGTGCATTCTCTTTATCCCAACACTTTTTTTTTTGTATGTTATTTTCGTTGTGTATCTCTCTCCTTAAGTAAGTTTACTAGAGGATAAGATAATCTTAATAAGATTTTATCTAACCAAAGAGCTTCATATAATAATGTCAGACTAGGTTATTAACCTAATAGTAATATATTGTTTATTATTATATTTAATGCTAAGAAAAAAATTGTCCTGTGTATAAATGCAATTTTTATCATAAGCATGGTCATCTTGAATAGTTCTTTTTTTATAAAATGCATGATTTAACATGGTCAAATGGAAACCTCTCCAATGACTAAAAAATACATAACCACTAATCCTAAAGGACCCAAAAATATTTGGGTACCAAAGATAAAAATATGATTGGTTTTACAGATCAAGAAAAGTTATGCAAAGCATAAGTCTGAAAAATTCTCTAAAGTTGGTCTATGGTTTAAGGAATTTCTTGGAAGTATTTTATTGAGAAGAAATTTCTTCAGAACATATATATGATTAAATGGATTATAAGATTGACTCTTGTATCAAACAATATAGAAATATGTAGAAGAATTAAGTTTGAATCCATTTTTAAGGGGGGATATGCCATCTCAAAGGATCTTGTGATTTAAGTTAAATCACTTGATAGAACAATAAACTCAGAAATATCTAGTTATTACTATAAAAAACACTGAATTAATTTGATATTACATTCAATTATTTTCTACTAACCTTTGGTGTGAAAAATAAATTTTTAAGCAAAGGGGGTTAGAAACCTAAGAAGAAGAGGTGCAAAAAAACAAATATGGGCCCAAAACCACTCAATGCCAAAGCGATCACAAAGAGGCTAAAATATGGTGCCTTAATTACATATCCAATTGATTAAAAGATCAAATCCTCAACTAGTCTCTACATCAAATCGCTTCTCAATCAAAATCAATGAAGGAATCAATATTCATTAAGATTAAAAATGATTAAGGAAGGATTTAATAGATTAAATGAGTTATTTTTTAGCAATTTTCTCTAATTAATGATTTAGTTTTCGAATACCTCCGATCAGCCATGAACCTCTTCGGTCAAATTAGATTCCAAACGCTCTTTTATAAGGTTATAAAAAGGTAGAATCTATTCATTCTTTTATTCGTCTCAAAAAATTTCTATCTCTAGTTTTGCCTTATTCCCCCAACTTCTTGTTGTTATTATCATCATCTTCACTATGATTTCAATAAAGAAGCTTCTCACTGGAAATCCCTCATAAAGCGACTACTTATCTAAATACTTCTCATTCAAATATAAAGAAGTTCATCATAAAAAAAATCTTTCTCAGCTGCCATGTTTTCAAAGCTTCCTATTTGGATGCAAAGTATTTCAGAATCTTTGATTTCTACTTAATTAAATATTTTTTCTTTAAAAAGCCAGAGCATATGTATCCTAGATTGATCAAAATATTATATGTAAAACTCAACTTCAAATAAGGTTCACTAATATCTGAAATATGCAAGACTTAGATTTCTCTCAAGATGGAGAACTTTGGATTTTTGTGCAATTTACTATCATATGGGAAATCTTACACCGTTGAAGATCCATCTGATTCTCACAACTTAAAGCTATTAGTTTCTACTCGAATCCTACTCATAAACCCTATGGGAAGTTGAAAACTCCCTATCAATATGAATCTTTTGAAAGCTCCTTATTGATTCTTGCATCACTTAGTTTCTCATATGCTCCTTGATGGGGTATTTCGCAAGTGTGATAAGTGCAAATTGTAGCTATTTATGTATATACTTTTTGTTGCACTTATCGACTTTTTGTTGTTATTATCGTTGAATAAACTCGAATTTTGTGTAAATACGTTTAGTTTGTGTTTATTTGTATTTATTTGTGTACATAGTGTATCGTTTGATGTTTTTCCATTCACTTTATAGGTATTTGTTGCATTTTGGAGCATAGAGGAATAAAGTGTCGAAGGCACGGCTAGGAATGCGCATTTTCAGAATAAAAGACTAGTTTTGGGAAGTTCTGTCCAGGAGAGCCCGCTTAGCATGCAAAAGGCCTCTAAGCGCGAGTGCGCTCAGCGCATTTTGTAGCGCGCTGCTTGCGTTTGGCAGAAGCATAGTTTTGGATCCTGCTTAGCGCAAATAGCTTAGAAAAAAACACTAGAGCTTTTCTTATGAATGATTAGAGGTGGATTTTTCATCGACCGACGCTGACAAACCAGAAGATTTGTGGTTTATCTCTTCTCCTCTATGTGTATTTTTCTTTTGTTGGGTTTCATATGTATATTTACTTTGATCTTATGTATATTTGTCGCTCTTGGCATTATATAAAACTTGCTTTACAAATCTTTGTCGATTGTTATCCCTGATTTTTTCTTTGTGCTAGGGACCTGAGTTGCTATAGACATATACTGCTTAGATTCTTATCTAGGATGATTATCTAATAGTGTCTGAATTCTAGAGATAGATTTAGTGTTGTTATTCACTTAGGGTGTCTGTGATTAATGCCTTTGTGTTGTTTGTGTCTCTTTGAGAGATTGTCGATGCAAGCGAGCACGATTGACTTCTGTATTGTTTAGGTGGTTGAGAGATCACTACCGAGGTGATGCAGACGGCCTCTCAATTTGGGTTAGAAATGACTTAGGTTGTGAGTGACATGTGATGACATTGATGAATATTATAGGTTTAGTATATCAGGTCGATAGGTTTAAGTCTATGAGAAGTAGTATATGTGCATGCTTGATAAGTTATTCCCTTTTCCTTTTTATACATTTATTTTCTATTTATACTTTTCCTTTCAATCCGTTTATTCCCAAACTCATTAACGAGAGATTTATCGAACGACATTTAAATTCATCAATCTTTGTATACATGATACGATATAACCTAAATATCACCCGGTAAATTAGTAACTTTCTTTTTTGCTTGTCGCTTTACCGCTCCAGCAAAGTGCACAAAAAGTGTCAAACTAATACAAAGAGTGTCGAACCCATAGAGACCTAATAGTCAAGCTATCATTTTCTATTTCTATGGTATTTATCTAAGGAGATTAAAATAATGACTTGAGATATAGAAAATAAAGTAGAATAAAATAATATAATTAATTTAGAAATACAATGTTGGAATTTGGATCTCATCAATTCATTGATGCTCTTGTTGTTCTTAAATTGAATTACCTATGGGACAATATTTCCCTCTTTGAAAAAGAACTAATTAAAAAGGAACTGTCGTTGTCACGTAATTGAAACCATATTTTATCCTCTAATTTATATTGTCGGCTGATGCATTCTCGACGCGTTTTGCTTTAAAGAAGTAATAACTTTTTTAGAAATAAGTTTCTTTTACTTAGATGAAAAGTAGTCTTGACTGGAAAATTAGATTTCAAAGGATTCCCAGTGTTCGCTTGGCTAACCATACCTGAAACACATAAACGCGTCCGAAAATAAGTTTAAAATACTTTATTAAAATACTAATCTATCTAATTAATTAACAAATAGCTTTCTTGATTTTTATCAATTAAAAACTAAACAACCTTAATCTTTTGTATCAAACGACTTTCGATCTTACCCAGTGTATAAATGGTTCTACTTTCATAGTAATCGGCAAAATTATGTTTAGAAAAGTTGTGATTAAAACCAAAACAGCCCCATAGGCTTTTCTCAAGAAGAACGATTTAGAGTACCGTCGAATCGGTGGTCCTCACATTCCTTTACACTTAGAATTTAGCTAGACATGATTGTAATGTGCGATAAAACAATTAATTCATTTTTGAAATAAAGCATAGTAAACATAATGATTAAAACTTTAAACATGCAATTGGAATAAAAGTAGAAGAAGAACATCTGATTAAATAAAGAGACGATAAAATAAATGTAATGCAATAAATAAAAACTTGCTCCGAAGAGATTTTAATCTGGTACAAGAGTAAATTGCTGGAAACTTGAATGCGGGAAATAAAATTGCAGCAGGATTAAAACTTCTACAAAGGTTGCTCCAAACTCAACACAAACTCGACCCTCAACAATGCTATAACTCCTTGATGTGATGAGTTATAGCTTTAATTGGTAAATATATGCTAAGAGTGTGCTAAGCTTGGATGCCTCAAAAAGTGAATGTAAAGACCTATTTATAGAGTTCCAAAGTCCCAAAATATCTCAAGGAATTTGCTGGATTCGTGGGAGAAGAAATAGGAGGGAATGGAGTGAAGGGGAGACCAAGCCAAGCCCTTTTGTAATTGCTGCACATTTCAACGTATTGGTGGATACGGGGTCTAATAATTACTAACCAATTAATTTAGGTTCTAATTCTAGAAAAGTCTAACTTATTTTTGTAAATAATTAAAATTAATTAAATTTAATTAGGTTTTAATTATTAATTTAATTAATTTTATTTTCTTTCTTAAAATAACAAAAATCCAAAATATGTCATAATTTATTTCTTCATTAATTAATTTATTTTATAATTAATTTAGTAATTAATTTAGGAATTAATTTCTTTTCTCAAATAAAAAACAACAAAAAGATGGCATTTTCTTTCAAAAGGGTCAAAACCCTAAAATTCGCACTCGATTCAATTTCCCGCACGCGTTACTTATTTTTATCCAATAATGTACCTGCTTACGGATTGTAATAGTTAAATAGGACATTTAATTATTCTTATCGCTTTACTTTATTTTTCAAAGGGTTTGTTTTTGGCGATGTAAATACCCGACGCCTTGTAATTTAAATACCGCGTTTTATTTCCGCAAATTATAATTGCTAGATGTTTAATAATAGGGTTTGCGAGACAAGACTGAATGTTTTATCTTAAAATCAAATTAGATCATCCTTAACATGTGCAAAGATAAAAATAACTGAAAATGACACACTCGCACATGTGCACTCTTAGGGTACACCCCACTTGGTTGCCTTCGTACACGGTCATTGAGTATAGGTCGTTTTAGAGGTCGCCCTCTTGTCTAAAAGATCATAGTTGCCTCGAAACGGTTGCCTCGGACATTGTTGCCTCAAACAAATGATCTAAGACATTAGGGTTACCGCTAAGGCGTCCTAACATTGCTTTAGTGACCGTATGTCCCGCATTCGAATTGACCCTCAAACTCCAACGACGGTGCTACCTACTCATTAATAGTAGGATAACATTGTCTAAAGGAAAATAGCATAGAGCGATTCCTTTTTCGAGTAGGTAGATAGCTCTTAGATACTTGCTCTTTCAAAATAAAACTCTTCACACTTACACCTTTCGAACAAAGTTTTCAAAACACTTCATTACACTCTTGAGGACAGAAGCAAGAGTTAAATCGAAGTTTCAAAACAAAAACTTTTTTCAAACCCACAAGCACAAAGAAAATAATTTTGAAAACAATTGAGCAAGTACCTAAGAGCCCGTGGATAACCACGGATAGAAAGGGTGCTAACACCTTCCCTTTCTATAATCTACTCCCCGAACCCGAGAAATATCTCGAAAAAAGGAATTTTTCTGTGCTTTTTTCCTTTCCTTGTTGGATAAAATAAAAGTCGGTGGCGACTCTTGCTTACCGCGACATTTTGCAAAAACAAACGCAAAACGCAAACCAGCATTCCAAAAAATAGTCAGTTCTTCCCACCGTATCACAGAACTGGCGACTCTGCTGAGGACAATAAGTGGGGTGTACCTTAGGAATAATTCATAATGTTTTCAATTGCTTGACTTGTATGCTTTATCTTCGTGGATTGAATTAGAGTTACTATAGATCCTAACCCGGACCTGGGGGATACCTTTTAGGTAAGTAGCAATAAACTATGAGGGAACTGTACGGTGTAGACCGATACGGTTGAAGCAGTAGCTACGTTGGTGTGGCACTTTAGTTTGTACTGATATCCCTTGTGGCGCAACGAGGAGAATATGGGTCTTCTAAGGGGTCATTAAGCACCAACTGACCTTAGAACCTTTAATTGACCAACTTGGCCATAGAACAGTATCAGTATGCTACACTCATTGAGACCAAACTCTCATGATGATTTCGGCCGCAAGAAAATGTTGCTAAACTGGAATTATGACCGATCGAGGGTGGTCAGTGATATTGAGATCCTCTAGAACCCGGTTACTATTTTAGGACAGGTTTGAACAAACTAAATTGAAAGAGGGTAATACCTAAACTCCTTGCCAGCCTGACATCTAAGGACTATCTGTGTGACTTGTTTGCCCTTACCATGTTTTCTATCTGTGAATACTTGTGATATGTTTCTATCATAACATCATGCATCATGACATTGCATGCATATTGCATTGGACTAACCTATTTCAAAGATAGAGGGGATTCATCTTTGTTCTGTTTTGTAGGTCATGGCACCTATGCGTAGAAACACTATTCGGATCAACTTTGTCCAGATTCCCACTCAGCTCAAGGAATTGGTTGCAAAGATTCCAGATACTTCCTCCTTTATCAGAAGACATGGACACATCCTTGGTTTGGTCACCTCCAAGATGGATGAACAGATGATGAGTCTCCTAGTCCAGTTCTTTGATCCACTGTACCATTTCTTTATTTTTCCGGACTACCAGTTGGTCCCTACCTTGGAAGAATTCTCTGATCTGCTTGGTATCTCCATTCTAGAGCAGACCACGTTTACAGGTTGGGAGAAGATCCTTAGGCCGGAAGAGATTGCTTCAGCCCTCCATCTGACAAAGGTTGAGGTAATGTCAAACTGGGAAACTAGAAGTGGGACAAAAGGCTTCTTGGCTAAATTCTTGGTTGATCGGGCTAATCAGTTCTGGGACAGTCTAGACTCTTAGGCATTTGAAGACATTCTGGCTCTTCTCATATATGGTTTGGTGTTGTTTCCTAACTCAGATTCCTTTGTTGACGTGAATACGGTAAAGATCTTCATTTCCCGTAATCCGGTACCCACTCTCTTGGGTGACATTTTGCACTCTCTTTATGCCTGTACTGCTCGGAAACGGGGAACCCTTATGTGTTATGCACCATTGCTGGCGAGGTGGTTTATTTCTCACCTCCCCAAATCAGTTTTGAAGAACAAGGAAGGCATGGGTTGGGCCTACAGGGTTATGTCTCTCTCTCATAATGACATCATTTGGACTATCAAGGGCATGGAAGACGTGGCTATTATTGATCATTGTGGGGAATACCCTAATGTTCCACTGCTAGGAATCAATGGGGGGATCACATATAATCCGTGTTTGGCCTTACATCAGTTTGGGCGAGCTAGGAGGGAAGGACCTCATGAGTTGCTAATGCCAAGTATTATCTTTGATTTCCAAGGGGATAGTGACGAGCAACACCGCAGATTCATACGAGCCTGGGATAGGGTGCACAGGTTTGATCCGCACGAGTTAGGTGTGAAGACTTCTCTTCTAATGGAACCATATCTCCGATGGGTTTGTATACATGCCCGAAATCTGGTAATGCCTTACGAAGCTGTCTTGCCTGTGATAGTTGAACTTGCTGATGAAGAAGGAGTTCCTCCTACCATCCTCCATCCATACATGCCTACTGACATTGGGGCATTAAAGAGGTATTGGATGCAGCTAAGGGAAGAGCGAGATACTTATAGAGAAAAGTATCACGAACAAGAGCGGAAGATCCTGAAGTTGACAAGGCAATTGGAGAATGAGCAGATCCTCAATGACTATGTCAGCACCAAAGGCAAACGACCATGGGAGCGCTGATGTCTTTTGATTATTTCCAGTTTTGATTTACTTTTCAGTATTTCCCTTTTTGTAACGCCTTAAAGGCATCTGTTGAACATTTAAATTCAGGGTTTATCTAATAAAAGTGTGTTTCATTTTGGTTTACGAATTTGAATCTCTAAAGTCTTTGAAATCATATCATGCGCATTTCATTCCATGCACCTCATAACAGGTACCCTTACAGGTTTTCTCATCTTCTTCGCTGTTTATTTCAGCACAACATGTCTGCTGAAACATCAACTGATCAAGCTATCAAGGCTCTACAAGCTCAAAACGCTCAATTTTAGGAAATGTTCATGAATTTGGCTAAGGGTCAGCAAGATCTGAAGACCCTTATCCTGAAAGATAAAAAGAAGAAGAAGAAGAAGAAGAAGAAGAAGAAGACAATCCTCCTGAACATGGGTCACGGGTTTGGAAACAGGCTGTGAGATGAAGTCAATATATCCCACTCATCTGGAGGGGGAGAAAACCAAGAATAAAGGAGAGTTCCTAGCCCTGTGGTATCTGACCACGAGACTGACTTTGACGAAGACCAGTATCCTCCTACTGAGGATAGATATAAACAGCTTGAAGACCGATTAAGTGCCATGGAGATCCAGAAGGTCCCTGGGTTGGACTTTGGTGATCTAGGTTTGTCATCTGGGGTGGTGATTCCCCACAAGTTTAAAGCACCAGCCTTTGCTAAATATGACGGGGTTTCTTGCCCAAAGCTGCACCTTTGTTCGTATGTTAGAAAAATTCAGCCATACACCGTTGACAAGAACCTCTGGATCCATTTCTTTCAAGACAGTCTCTTACGGACTCAGCTTGAATGGTTTTACCAGCTGGAAGGAGCTAGTATCCGGAATTGGGAAGACTTGGCTGCCGCTTTCTACAAGCAGTGCCAATATAATGCCGACCTCGCTCCCACACGTACCCAACTTCAGGGTATGTCCATGGTTGCGGGTGAAGGTTTCAAAGACTACGCTCAGAAGTGGAGGGACCTTGCTGGAAGAGTGCAACCACCCTTGGCTGATAGGGAGCTAGTGGATATGTTTTTAGGGACCTTGTCTGGTCCGTATTTCAACCATCTGATTGGAAGTTCATCGTCAGGGTTTACAGAGTTGATCATGACCGGGGAAAGAATTGAGGTTGGTATCAAATTTGGCAAGATACAGAAGGGTGCTTCATCAAGTACCGAGAAGAAGCCTTTTAAGAAGGAGTCCAGTACTGTTTACAGTTCAAAAAGCCAGAATAGACCTGAATGTCGCCAAGCTGTTAATGCGGTTATTATTTCAAGACCAATTGTTGTCGCACAATGCAACAATCAGCCAAGGGCCGAGAGGCCGCAAAGACAATTCACTTAGCTCAACATGACTTTGTCCCGGATTTTGCCACAGTTGTTAAAAACCAATTTGGTGATTCCGAAGGAAGCCCCGAAGAATCCCAATACAACATCACCCATGTACAACCCGAACGCCCGTTGTGCTTTTCATTCTGATAGCCCGGGGCATGATACAAATGATTGCTGGGTTCTGAAGAATAAAGTGCAGGACTTGATTGATGTTAAATAGATTGAGTTCGAAGCACCTGAAAGACCTAATGTTGTGACTACTCCCATGCCCAAGCATGGAGTGAATTCTGTAGAAGAAGACTCGTTTGTGGTTTCTGTGAAAGACATTGTTACTCCATTGATGACCGTGAAAAAGAACCTTCTATTAGCCGGTTTATTTCCGGGATATGGCGAAGGTTGCCATCTGTGTGTCGTCCTACCTACTGGTTGCCATCTTTTGAAGTCAGGTGTCCAATGCCTGATGGATAATAAAGAAATTCTGTTTGAGAAGACTTTTGTTCCTTTGGTTCCTACTGAAGAAGTTGCTATAATCACCATTTTCGACAATTCTTCCAAGGCTTCCTCGAGAAAGCCTATTAGAATTACATATGTTCCAAGAATCGCTCCCTTGATCATCACTGTTCCTGGGCTTATCCCCTATACATCAGATAAAGTTGTCCCGTGGCACTACAGGGCTGACGTTTACTATCAGAGTTAAGCAAGACTTGAGTGCTGAAAAGGCTGATACTGACGTCAACAATATTGTTGGACCTGCTAAAGTCATCCGCAGAGGAAGACTTTTCTCCCCTGAGATCTCTCCACCAGTGGTTCAGACGCCTGTTGTCCTTACGCCTGCTAGTGCACCTAATACTATCCTTGTTCAAGTTCCCATTCTTACCCCTGTTGCCGAGTCATCTGATACTCGGGGCAAAGGGACCACTGATGAGCCTACCCGGACGGAGGCACCAAAGAGAATTACTGTTGAAGCCTCTAGATAAGAGATGGAAGAAATTTTGAAGATCATCAAAAAGAGCGACTACAATGTAGTCGAGCAGCTGGGGCAAACCCCGTCCAAAATCTCTATGTTGTCTCTGTTGCTATGCTCAGAAGCCCATGCCAAGGCTCTGATTGCTTTCCTAAAGACTGCGCGCGTGCCGCAGGAGACATCAGCTAATCAGTTTAAGGAATGTGTGGCTAGTCTGACAGCAGATAATGGGTTGGGTTTCTCCGACGCAGACTTGCCTGCTAAGGGGAGGAATCACAATGATGCCCTGCATGTCTCTATTGAATGCAGGGGCACTACTCTAGCTCATGTATTGGTGGATACGGGGTCTTCGTTGAACGTTTTGCCTAAGAAAGCTTTGGACCGGTTAGACTGTGAGGGGTTGGAGCTGAAGCCAAGTAACATTGTTATTAGGGCCTTTGACGGGTCCAAGAGAATGGTACATGGAGAAGTGGATATTCCAGTGAAGGTTGGTTCTCAGATTTTCGCGTCTACTTTTTATGTGATGGACATTCGTCCATCTTATTCTTGTTTGTTGGGTCGCCCGTGGATCCACAAAGCTGGGGCAGTCACTTCTACGCTCCACCAGATGCTGAAATACCCAATGAAAGGGAAAATTGTTACGGTACGAGGGGAGGAGGAATACATGGTGAGCCACCTCAACTCTTTCCGATATGTAGAGATCGACGGGGAGTTCATTGAGACCCCATTTCAGCATTTTGAAGAGGTTCCCCAGACGCTGGCATCAACTGAAACTGTTGTTGAAGATCCTCCAATGAATATGGCTTCTTTCAAGGATGCTCGGGCTGTTGTTGAGAAAGGTGGGTGTGCAAATTGGGGACAACTCCCTGATTTTGCACATAAGACTAACAAGTTTGGTTTGGGTTTCACTGCAGAAGCTCAAAGGGCTGTTCGGAGTGCACGGATCGAAAGACCTCCCCAGTTTATCAACAATTCAGGAGTGAATGCCATTGAAGACGATGTTGAAGAATCTGAGTTCGACAGTTGGATCTACACAACTACTGATGGTGGACTAAGCAATTGGACAGCAAAGGACTTCGTTCCAATTTCTTTTATTACCCAGTAATGAGACTTTTGTATTGAATTTGTAACAGACAATTTTTAAACTTTACGGCCTGGTGTCTTACCCGGGGCACCGTGGCTTTGTTTGTGAGGGCTTTATGTGTGTCATTTCCATATATCATTAATAGAAGCATTGGACGTTTCTTGCATTTCAAAATTTGCGCTCCTTGATTTTCTTTTATTACATATTGTAAAACAGCTATTTTACACACACTCACATATACAGGTCAACATCCACTCTGGATCCCACTGATAACGACTCTGCTACTGCCGGTTATGACTTTGAAAGTATGATCAACTTAGCCGAAGACGAAGGTGAAGATGATTGCGAAGTGCCTGGTGAACTTGCTAGACTGTTGCTTCAGGAAGAGAGGGCCATACAGCCGCATGAAGAGCCAGTGGAAACAATAAATCTGGGTACAGAGGTAGACAAGAAAAAGGTCAAGATCGGTGCAAATCTGGAAGCTAGTGTTAAGCAACAGTTGATTCAGATGTTGCATGACTATGTTGAGATCTTTGCATGGTCTTATGAAGATATGCCTGGGTTGGATACTGATATCGTGGTTCATCAATTACCTACCAAGGAAGACTGTCCTCCAGTGAAACAGAAAGTCCGCCGAATGCGCCCGGAGATGTCCGAGAAAATCAAGGCTGAAGTTATGAAACAATTTGATGCCAGTTTTCTAGCAGTTACTTCTTACCCGCAGTGGGTAGCCAACGTGGTTCCGGTGCCAAAGAAGGATGGTAAAGTTCGAATGTGTGTTGACTATAGGGATCTGAACAGGGCGAGCCCGAAGGATGATTTTCCTCTACCTCATATCGACGTTCTGGTTGACAATACCGCACAGCATAAGGTCTTATCCTTTATGGATGGTTTCTCCGGTTATAATCAGATTAAAATGGCTCCCGAAGATATGGAGAAGACAACCTTTGTTACTCAATGGGGTACCTTTTGCTACAAGGTCATGCCTTTCGGATTAAAGAATATTGGGGCAACGTATCAGCGTGCCATGGTCGCTTTGTTCCACGACATGATCCATCATGAGATCGAGGCATACATTGACGACATGATTGCAAGATCCCAGACTGAGGAAGAACACCTTGACCATCTTCAGAAGCTATTTGACAGGTTGAAGTTGTACAAGCTGAGGTTAAACCCTAACAAGTGCACCTTCGGGGTGAGATCTGGTAAGTTGTTGGGTTTCGTCGTAAGTGATAAAGGCATTTAGGTGGATCCTGCAAAGGTGAAGGTTGTACACGAAATGCCAGCTCCCCGAACAGAAAAAGAAGTCAGAGGCTTTCTGGGACGTCTGAACTACATTGCCTGATTCATCTCGCACCTGACTGCTACTTGTGAGCCAATCTTCAAGTTACTGAAGAAAGATCAAGTGGTAAGATGGAATGATGAATTTCAGGCCGCTTTCGAAAGGATCAAAGAATATCTCCAAGAGCCACCTATTCTGATGCCTCCAGTTGAAGGGAGACCTTTGATCTTATACTTGACAGTACTCGACAATTCGATAGGGTGTGTGTTGGGGCAGCATGACGAGTCTGGCTGAAAAGAGCATGCTATTTATTACCTTAGCGAAAAGTTTACCGACTGCGAGACCCGATACTCGTTGCTTGAGAAAACTTTCTGCGCTTTGGCATGGGCTGCTTGTCGGCTGAGACAGTATATGCTGACTCACACTACTCTATTGATATCAAAGATGGATCCAATCAAGTATATCTTCGAGAAGCCTGCCTTGTCCGGAAGAATAGCAAGACGGCCGATGATCTTCACTGAGTATGACATTCAATACACGACCCAGAAAGCAATCAAGGGAAGTGTGTTGGCAGATCATTTGGCACATCAGGCAGTGGACGATTACCAGTCTATGAACTTTGAACTTCCGGATGAGAATATCATGATAGTGACTGACTATGAGACACCTAGACCGGATGAAGGACCTGAGGAGGGATCCCGATGGTCCATGTGCTTTGATGGAGCTTCAAACGCTTTGGGTAATGGCATTGGCGTCGTGATCATATCTCCTGAAGGCTCTCATACTCCGTTCATCGCCCGACTATGTTTCAACTGTACCAATAACATGGCGGAGTATGAAGCATGCATTATGGGTCTTCGAGCAGCAATTGACCTAAGGATTAAGTTTCTAAGTGTTTTCGGAGATTCCGCTCTCGTGGTCAGTCAGATCAAAGGCGAGTGGGATACGAATCACCCTAATCTTATTCCTTACAAGGAGTATGTGTTGACGTTGCTTCCACATTTCGAGGAGATAACTTTTGAACACTTCCCTAGAGAGGAGAATCAGTTGGCGGACGCGCTAGCTACGATGTCTTCTATGTTCAAAGTCAATTGGAACAACGAGGCTCCCCGGATTATCATTGAGAGGTTGGACGAACCTGCACATTTCTGTGACATTGAGGCTGAAGAGGTAGCAGATAGACCCTGGTTTCATGAGGTGAAAAAGTATCTTGAAGCTTAAGAATACCCCGAGGGTTCATCTGTTAATGATAAGAAGTTTCTAAGGAGGTTTGCGGCGAAGTTCTTCATCAGCAATGGTATTCTTTACAAGTGTAACCATGATTCAACCTTACTGCGATATGTGGATAAGAATGAAGCAGAAAGGATCATGGTAGATTTACATGAAGGTACTTTCGGAACTCATTCCAGTGGACACACCATGGCAAAGAAAATCCTTCGGGAAGTGTTGTACCCCAAAATTTGCCCTCCTATTTTTCCACAAGAAATCACAGCCTCGGGCTTTTCCTGATTTTTCAGATTGGCGTAAGAATCAGTCAAACAGACTTTTTCTTATCAGTCTATCCAATTTAGGGTTTTCATGGACTCTGGAACATTTCAAGCAAATTATTAGGGTTTGGTTGAGTTGGCTCAGGTTCTGATCAGGCAGGCGTTTCTTTGACATTTAATCAAGAACTAGGGTTTGTGCGCGCAGAAAGAATTAATTCTACAGTGCTTTTCAAGTTACTCTGGGATATGAGCTGAGGCATGTGGATTGAGAATTTACAGTGTTTGATTTAATCAGTAAAAGGAAAAACATGTGGATGTTTGTTTGATTAACTGTGCAATGTTTTGGATTATTCGGAACGCCGGACGTTTATTAATTATTTATTTTTCTAAGTTAGAATAATTGGATTTACGTCCAATTGTTTTAATTTAAGAAACTCAAATAATTAAATAAACATTTGGAGAGAAATAAAAGAGAAATCTGACCAAAAAAGATTTATTTATTTCATTTTGAATTGTTTGTTACAGATATTACTTGAATATTGTAAATTCATTTACAGTCATTTACATTAATATTATTACAAATAATTGGAAATAAAATAAAGATACATCCTAAAGTTTTCTAAATCTTCATCCTCTATTGCTGCTCCCCATTGCTCAACTGATTTTCATCTGCAAAAACAAAGAAAAGGAAAAAGTCAAATGCAGATGAATTAAATAAAAAAAAAGCAGACAGATATTTTAAAATTCATCATTAAAAGTAACTGGCCAGAATCAGTTTATTTGCCCTCTCTGCAAATCACAAGATTACTCTTGGTTCACAAAGAGGGATAGAAATATGCTTGCAATAAAATATGAAATGCACAAAGTTACAATATTGCACAAATTCAAAGTTTGTCAAACATACTGCATAAATCCAAATGGTTAACCAAAGAGGCAAACTAAACAGCTACTGAATATGCCAAAAGAACAAGTTGCCCAAGTCACAATTTCAAACTAAGTCCAATGTCAACTAAAGCTGTCCAAAGAAAGGCTGTCAAGAAGTACACACAATATGCAGAAAATCTTGAAAGTACACAGAGAAAAGAGATATGCAGAGCTAAACCACAATGCAAGCAATGTTCAAAATCATCATTTTCAAGGCCAGTTACTTTTTCAGCATAGTACAGTTTTAAGCAATAAACAAATGCTTTTTAAACTGTAGAGAGAGAGAAAAGGAGAAAAGAAGTATAGGCTTACAGCAGGCTTGAGGCAAAAAAAGATAGAATAAGATATCAGAACACATCAAAGGAGGGCAGAATATCATAAAAAAGATAGAACCCGAAAACAAACTGAACCACCAGCTTCCAAGACTGCCTCTCAACCTATAAATCTAAAACCATAAGCCTCAAACAGAAGCCCTTCAAAAACAAGCCTTCACCTGTCCTAAACCAGATAACACAAAGGCTTGTAAGCCCAAACCTGTGTTCCCAAATAAACCAGAAGCATACAAGCTTTAAAACCTGTAACAGCATAAGCTCTCAAAGCCATAAAACCTGTTCAAGTCTCAACATTACCTGCTAAGCATAAGCCCTGAAACAAGCCTCAATATTGTCTAGAAACAGCAAGCCACAAACTGAAGCCTGAAGCCTACTAACACCTCAAGCCATCAAAACCAGACAAACTGTTTCAAACACCCAAACAAAAACTACCATACAAACATACAAGCCCTCTCAAGACTGTGTTAAGCATATCAAGCCTAAGCCATCAACCTGTCAAAAACCAGTACAAAAATCCAGAAAACAAACTGCTGAAGCTTATACCAAAAACAAGCTTAATAGGCATTTCAGAACCTAAGCACACTGTTGTACCCCAAAATTTGCCCTCCCATATTCTTCAGGAAATTGCCAAGTCATGCTTCAAAATTCCCCAAGGGTTGCACAGTGCAAAGGCCTCCCATACAGTGAAAACTAGGGTTTGTGTTCTGATCAAGAAAATGAAGTTTCCAAAGGCCCAATCAAGTCTCACATGCCTACAAATATGGTCAAGTATCCTCATATCAAGTTTCAAGGCATTCAGCACAAAATTGCACAGTCAAAAACCCTAATTGCACTACAGTCAACTGTAGGGGCAAAATGGTCATTTGGCAGTCAAAAGTTCAAATTTTTGGTCAACATATCATTTTGAAGCCACAAAAATCATTTGATCAATGCTTGATCATGATTCTCAAAATTTGGCTCAGAAATCACCAAAATGCAAAAGTTTCCTTATTTGGACAGCTGAAAAAGTCAACTGAAATTGACCAGGGCATAACTTTCACATGGATTATCAGAAAAATTCCATCCAAAGCTCATTTTGAAGAGAAAGACATTTCCTACAACTCATCTTCATACTTCAAGTCCAAGAAATGCTCTCACAAAAAAGTTATCAATTTCAACATTATAGGTCATTTTCAAAAGTCAACAAAAAGGGACTTTAAGTCAAAGGCCATAACTTGAGATTGGTAAATCAAAATGATATGGGACCAAAGGCATTGGTTAGAAGACTCAAAGACCTTTCCAAAATGTCCAAGAACATGAGAAAAGCTTAAACATTGAGCAAGTTATGCCTTGTGGAAGTTGGGAAATTTTTGGATATTTTGAAAAGTCAACATTACTTCAAATGACCTAAAATTGCTAATGGGCCCATTTTTCTTCCATGATTCATCATCCATGACATGTGCACGATTACTTGGCCCAAAGGGAAGTCTTTATTCATTTTTTATTTATTTATTTGAATTTTTATTTATAATAATTCATTTAAATCAAAATAAATGTATGAAAAATGCTAACCTAAAGTTTTAAATCTTTTTGTGCATGTTTTACTCTCAAGATTTCGTGCTTGTACCAATATGGAAAGAATTGGACTGATTAGATCATGATTTGCACAAAAGCACATGGAAAAATATTTGAAAAAGATCCTAGAAAATCAATTTTCAAAATCAATGAATACAATGGATTTGATTGAGTTTTTTTGACCTAATGCACTCAATACAAAAGCCTGAATACAACCCTAATCAAGATACACACTGAGTTGCGCCCAAGAGCCATTGTAGAACTTGAAATTTCTCTCTAAAACCTCAACTCTGAAAATCACATTGGAGGGCGATTCAAGACAGAATTTGTGTTTCAATAGCTTGCTCAAAGGTCATTGGACATATTCCAATCAAAAACAACAATCAAAACGCAAGGAATTGGTATACAGCATTCCAAATATTTCATAAAAAACTCATAATCGTGTTCTCAAATTTAGGCATTTTCATAACATTTTATTCATGGATTCTTATTCCTCATTTGATTTTGAAGCTAACCATTGCATTCAATTATGTTTTTATGCTGTATACGCGATTTCACCATGTTTGAATTTTAGGGTTTACAGAGCTTCAGATTAGGGGTTTTTGACTGGGGAAAAATTGGCCCTCAAGACCACCACCATTCAAACCAGTGCATTTGGACGAAGGCAATGGAACCCTCGCGCTCAATTTATGAGCGTTAGAGGGCTAATCGCTATTTTCCAGTAGCGTGCCTAAGAGAACATATAAAAAACCGTGGCTTAATGTTTTACGTTTCAGGGATAGTGAAGAAGACGATGTGTTGGCAAACGGTGATAGGTGGATTCAAAAATTCGCGCGTTGGTGGCCCCTGATCATTATTTCTTTTATCATGTTTATTTACTATTATATATTAAACGCATATGCAGTGGCTCAGTGGCGAACGAAGTTATTGGTAAAGTGAACGACCTGGGTTCGATCCCAGGTCTCCACTCTTTCCATTTGTTTTTTCCCAATTTACGTTCATATGCAGGCATGATAGTGTGGTCCATGATGCGTCCCTCTATCCAGCCATACACGCGTCCTGGAACCTCAGATCAAAGGCATAGATTGGATGAACACCCTAAACCCTCGTCAACGCGTATGTACGTATCATGCCAAAAAGTCAAAAGGGCCATACTAAATGGGCCAGAATTCCTAAAATATACCTCCTATCTGGGGACTGATACCCCCAAGGTTTGGCCAAATTTTGTTATTTTTTATCTTTTTATTATTTATTATCTTCCTTTAATTATTATTCTTTTTGTCAATTTAATATTTTCATAAATATAAAAAATACCTAAAAATCAGAAAAGATAAAAAATATAATAAATATTTTTGTTTTAATACTTTTGGTAAATAAATTTGCATGTAATTATTTAGTTTTAATTTAGGTTAATTTTAATTCCTTTCATAACAAAAATCTAAAAAAATATAGAACTAGGTTTAATTAATGTTTTATTCCTTTTTAATTTTTCTTTTTTTCACAATAATATTATTTATTTTATTTATTTTCATAATTAAATTTATATATAAAAATTAGGTTTAATTTAGGTTAAAAACTTCAACATTTTTCTTAATAAATTAAAATAAACTAGAATTAGGGTTAGCGTTTAATTGCAATTCATTTTTTCTATTAAATCCTAAAATATCAAAAATACCAAAAATATCTTCTTTTTAATTAATTAACTTCATCACTAATTTAATTTTGCAAAAGGGTCCAATGCCCTCGTTCGATTTAATTTCGCATCTTTATTTTATTTTGCTTAAATAATTATGTACCTCTCCCGAAGCCATGTAAATTACTTCTCACACTTTTCAATCCTGTATTTACTTTGTTTATTTACTTTCTGTCAAATCGGGTCCTGGTTAATTTTGGCGATGTGGACCCGCGCCATTTGTAATAGCTTTAGATTTACTTTTCCTCGCACTTTTAACTGTTAAATAAATGCATGCAAGAATGAATGGCCTGAAATAAAAACAAACGCTTAGATCACTTTAACATAAACAAGACAAAAATAAACGAATCTGACACACAAATCACACACCACCCCTAGGGTACGCCTCACTGTTGCCTTGCCTCGAAAGGTGATCGTCGAGTAGAGGATGTCTTAGTAAGTCCTCATGATCCGGGAACCTGGCATGAGGGTAGCTTCTAAGGTGTCTTCCTATTGCTCTGGTGATCACCATGTCCCGAACCTCGAATTGACCCGAACACCTCCAACGGTGGTGCTACCTACCTCTCAATGGTGGGATGGCACTACTTTAAAGGACATTTACACAGACGAATTCCTTAGGGTAGGTAGACGACTCTAGATACTTGCTCTAATTCAAAACAAAACAAATCAAAAATACTTTTCACACCAACACATTTTCAAAAAGCTTTCGAAAGCATTTTTCAAACACTCTTGAGGACCGATACAAGAGTCGAACTGAAATTTTCAAAGAAACTTTTCTAAAACCCACAGTTGAAAAGCAAACAAACATTTTTGAAAACACAAGTGAGCAAGTATCTAAGAGCCCATGGATAACCATGGATAGAAAGGGTGCTAACACCTTCCCTTTCTATAACCTACCTCCCGAACCGAGAGCAATCTCTTTAAGGAATTTTTCTGTGCTTTTGTCCTTTCCATTTGGAGAAAATAAAAGACGGTGGCGACTCTTGCTTCCGCGACATTTCGCGAACCAGCGTTAAACAGTCAGTTCCAGATCCACCGATCACAGAACTGGCGACTCTGCTGGGGACTCTTTTAAAGTGAGGTGTACCTTAGGGCTAGCTCATAACTATGTTTTCAATTGTTTTCCTTGTGTGCTTTAATATTGTGGGTATTGTCTTGGGAGTTACATAGATCCTAACCCGGATCTGGGGGTACTTTGTTTAGGTAGCGTAAGCTGTGAGGGACTTGTCCGGCGTATACCGACATGGGTGAAGCAGTGGCTACGTTGGTTTGGCGCTTTGGTCTGTACCGATATCCCTCGTGTCGAAACAGGGAGAATATGGGTCTTCTAAGGAGTCATTAAGCACCAACCGACCTTAGAACCTTAAATGACCCAACTTGGCCACTAGAACAGTAGCAGTATGCTACACCCATTGAGGCTAAACTCTCGTGATGGTTCTGGCCGCAAGAAAAGATTGCGAAGCTGGAGTTATGACCGATTGAGGGTAGTCAATGATATTGGGATCCTCTAAGAACCCGGTTACTTTGATAGGACAGGTATGAACCAACAAACTGAAAGAGGGTAATACCCAGACCTCATGCTGGCCTAAACTCTAAGGGCTTCTCTTGTGTGACTTGCGTGCCTTCGTACTTGCCTACTTGTTACCTGACACTTGTTTCTTGCAGGTTTTGCTCATAGTCCTTAATTAGGACCCATGACAGGGTATCCTAAGTTTCTTACAGGTTTTGGTTTGCAGTCCTAGGACCCATGACAGGGTATCCTAAGTTTCTTGCAGGTTTTGGTTTGCAGTCCTTAGTTAGGGACTCATAACAGGGTTTACTCACATTACCCCATGCATACCATGACATCATACCATTGCATACATCCTAACCCATTTCAAGGATCTCAAGGGCTTGTGATGCAGGTCGTGATGAACCAGCTGTCCAACAAGGGGCAAAAGGGGATTTATTTTCCTCTAGCCAAGGTTGTCAGGGGCTATGACCCACTGGATATGGTGAGCCTTTGACCCTTGAAGAAAGACTCTCAACAAATATGAAGTTCTTTCATTCAAGCTACCGGATACAGATTCTAACTAATTTTCTTGTTTACCCCGCGAGGTCCTTGGAAACATTGCATGCATACATACACATCATTGCATTACAGATATCCTTTCTCTGCAGGTTGCTTACCTTCTTCGCTGTTTATTTCAGCCGATCATCATGAATCCTGAATCCTCAACCGAGCACACTATCAAGGCCCTCCAGGCTCAGAACGCCCAATTCCAAGGGCTGATCATGAATTTGACCCAGGGGCAACAAGATCTGAAGGCTCTTCTCTTGAAGAAGGAAAAGAAGAAGAAGAGGACTGTTTTGTTCAGCCCTAGACGCAGATCTGGGAACACCATGCAGGATCAAGCTGAAAGGACAACTCCATCTGTGGGGAAAGGCAGTCATCAAGAGGAAAGGGTTCCCAGTCCAGTGGTCTCCGACAATGAGACAGATTTCAACGACGAACAGTACCCTCCGGCTGAGGATAGGTACAAACAGTTGGAAGACCGGCTAAGTGCTATGGAGATACAAAAGGTGCCTGGCCTGGACTTCGAGGATCTAGGTCTGTCTTCTGGGGTAGTGATCCCGCACAAGTTTAAGGCACCTGCCTTTGCTAAATACGACGGGGCATCCTGTCCTAAATTGCATCTCAGGGCTTACACAAGGAGGATCCAGCCCTATACAGCTGACAAAAACTTATGGATCCATTTCTTCCAAGAGAGTCTTTCAGGGACTCGGCTCGAGTGGTTCTATCAATTGAATGGAGCCAACATCCGTACTTGGGAAGACTTAGCCGCTGCATTCTACAAGCAGTACCAGTACAATGCCGACCTTGCTCCCACACGTACCCAACTCTAGGGTATGTCGTTGGGGTCAAGTGAAGGTTTCAAGGAATACGCGCAGAGATGGAGAGACCTTGCTGGAAGGGTACAGCCTCCATTAACTGACCGGGAACTCGTTGATATGTTCTTGGGGACCCTATCCGGGCCATTCTTCAATCATCTCATCGGTAATTCATCTGCTGGATTTACCGACCTTATCCTGACTGGCGAAAGAATTGAAGCTGGTATCAAGAGTGGGAAAATTCAAGAGGCCACACCCTCTGATACTCACAAAAAGCCTTACACGGGAAGGAAAGAATCTAATGCTGCATACAGCCAAAAGAGTCGTCGTGACCAACAGGCAGGGGCAGTCATGATCTCTGGTTCTGCTCCACGCCGCCAACCACAAAAGGGAAACCAGCGAAGGCCGGACGAGCCTAAAAGACAATTCACCAACATTAACATGCCATGGTCACAAGCATTGCAGTATATGTTGAAGATGAACCTGATTGCAATGATCAACCCTCCTGCAAACCCCAAGACCTCCTCTCCAAGCTACAACCCAGAAGCGAGGTGTGCTTATCATTCTGATAGCCCGGGGCACGATACTGAGGACTGTTGGGCACTGAAGTACAAAATTCAGAACATGATCGATGCCAAAGAAATAGAGTTCGAGCCTGCCGAGACTCCCAACGTGATCACTGCTCCATTGCCAAAACATGGCTAGGATTGAGAGATTTATGTTCATTTGAATTCAAGTTGTATCTTTCTTTTCTTATTCAAACAAACAATTATTATGTTAAACTCTTTTATTTCATGAATGCATTACACATGTCTGTCTTGAATTAATCATGTTTACTATACTTAAAACTGCTTTCATATTTTGTGATGATCAACTCTTGACTGAAAATTCTAAACCTCTTGAGGGAGGATGACGAAAACGATACCGCAATCATTACAGTATGCTTTTGAACGGACCCCGCTTATGAGGTACATGCATTGTTTCAATTCCTAAACACTGGAGTAATAAGGATGATAATCCCTCGTCAACCCCTCTGAACCAAGGAAGTAGGAGTTTTTTCTTTTCGAAATTTAAAACCCTTAATCATAACCTGGGGCAGGGTAGTTCTTTCAGTTGATCTAAGTGCATAACGAATGGCACCAAAGAAGTCCTTACAAAACAAAAGACAGCGATGGTTCAGAACAATCATAAAGACAGGCAGTCGTTATCAAAAAAAATCATAAATGAAAAGCCCATTAAGTCAAAACCCATGAAGGAGACTTACAAAACTGGGGCATCCCGCTGACTGTAATTCCAAAAAAGGAAACAGTTCAGGCAAAAAAGAAATGGATAACAAAAATCAGACAAGAAAGAGGTCCTACCAACCCTCAACAAAAAAGGGAATGACTGCCTGTTCAGAATAAATCATCAATATCTGAACCATCACCAGAAAATCAGAGCGAAGACTCAAACAAGGTCTAACGTATGATCAACTGAGTTTAGGTTTGGAGAACATCACGAAGAGCGGGTGGGTACAAATAATTTGAGCCTTTATCCTTTGTTTCTTAAACCGTGAACCAGGCCACGATATAACCCTTAAAAGTCCTAGCTGAAGCATGGGTTAGTTCGAAAGCATACTGTTACGAAGGTATCCTGACTCCTGAAGGTTTGCTGTAAAATCTTGAGTTGACACCGCACTGTACTACAAAAAATACATTTTCAAAATATTCAAGATAGACATAGGCTTTGGCATTCTTAAAATAACTTTGTTTGTATATGACTATTTGTTTGAACAAGCAGGGAAATTCGCACGATGAACACCTTGTGAACAGAAGTACTTCCAATCAAGGGGCACAGTAGGAGCCTTGCCCAGTATCTGGGGCATGACAAAATACTTCCAACAGGGGCAACTCCTTACATTCTGAGAGCGTGGACATAGTCGAAAAGATACTACGCGCAATCAAAGACCCGCTAGGTTGACACACCTAGGCAAAAATAAGGGCTTCCCGGCGAACCAAAAGGGTTCGGGCAAAATGAAGGGATGAAACGAAAAAACATGTACACCCGGCAATTTGAAAACCTGAAAGGGCGGCTTGGGCAAAAATGGGTATCCCGGTGGACTGAAAACCCGAAAGAGCGGTCCAGGCAAAAGTTAGGGATCAAAGCGTACGACTATGTCCCGGCATCTTGTCACTTGTCTACCAGAAGATTTGTCAATCACCTCCACAGATATCCTCTGCCCTCATCTCCGAAACATGGGCAATAATGAGTTATCCAGGCGATCCAATTGCTCTGTTAACCAAAGTACAAAGGAAAGATCAACATAAGGATGATTACCATCTACCTTTATAAATTCCAGGTTGCGGGTTAACATCTGAAACCAAACAGGACAATCATCCACTTAATCAAAATCATGCAACCCTACACCGGTTCCTTCTCAATTTTCAGAAGAAGTTTTACACAAACTCATCCCGAAGCAACCTTACCCCGGTTCATCCAGAAGTTTCACACAAACTCATCCCGAAGCAACCTTACCCCGGTTCATCCAGAAGTTTCACACAAACTCATCCCGAAGCAACCTTACCCCGGTTCATCCAGAAGTTTTTACACAAACTTATCCAAGTAACCTAACCCCGGTTCCTCCAGAAGTCTTACATGGACCTATCTCAAGATGACCTAACCCCGGTTCATCAAGAAGTTTTTACACAAACTTATCCAAGTAACCTAACCCCGGTTCCTCCAGAAGTCTCACATGGACCTATCTCAAGATGACCTAACCACGGCTCATCAAGAAGTTTTTACACGAACTTATCCAAGTAACCTAACCCCGGTTCCTCCAGAGTCTCACATGGACCTATCTCAAGATGACCTAACCCCGGTTCATCAAGAAGTTTTTACACGAACTTATCCAAGTAACCTAACCCCGGTTCCTCCAGAAGTCTCACATGGACCTATCTCAAGATGACCTAACCCCGGTTCATCAAGAAGTTTTTACACGAACTTATCCAAGTAACCTAACCCCGGTTCCTCCAGAAGTCTCACATGGACCTATCTCAAGATGAACTAACCCCGGTTCATCAAGAAGTTTTTACACGAACTTATCTCAAGTAACCTAACCCCGGTTCCTCCAGAAGTCTTACATGGACCTATCTCAAGATGACCTAACCCCGGTTCATCAAGAAGTTTTTACACGAACTTATCCAAGTAACCTAACCCCGGTTCCTCCAGAAGTCTTACATGGACCTATCTCAAGATAACCTTACCCCGGTTCATCAAGAAGTTTTACACGAACTTATCCTGAAGCAACCTAACCCCGGTTCCTCCAGAAGTCTTACATGGATTTAGCTCAAGATAACCTCACCCCGGTTCATCAAGAAGTTTTACACGAATCCACCTTACCAGGCAACCCTACACAGGTTCTCCTCCTCCAGACGTAGTTTTACATGGACTCGTCATCAAGCAACCCTACACCGGTTCCCTCTCTTCAAGATGCAGGTTTACATGGACTCGTCACCCAGAAACCCTACACAGGTTCTCCCTTTCCAAGAACGAAGTTTTACACGAACTCATCATCAAAGTAATCCTACACATATTCCTTCTCCATTTCAGATATGGTTTTACATGAGCTCATCAGCAGGCAACCCTACATAGGTTCCCTCTTTCAACTTACAAAATTACAGTTCAAAATCTCCCCAGGAGAATCCAATCCAGTTCCCCAGGAAAGTTGGAGTCCATCTCCCCAAGCAACAAGCTTATCCCCAGTAGATTCTGGAAGCTTATCCCTCGCAGAACACGAACGCGTCGTCCGGCTTGATTTAAAGAGTTATTTCCTTACCAGGATATAACTGGGTTATCCTCAGCCAAAAGCCACGGAAAGAGCATCGTCGACAAAGTCTTCTTATCCCCAACGAAGTCCATCAACACTTCCAACAATAAGGGTATCCCCAGCAAATTATTATCAACACTCAGCAAGGCATCCCTCTTCCCACAGAGTATTGCTTCCCAGCATGGTCGCTAGAGTATCTTTTCTCCCCGCAGAATCTTCCATTTGCCAAGTTTATTCCGCAACGGAGTCATCTTCTCCTACCGGTATTCTTGCAGTTATCATCCCCAGCGGAAGCAAAAATCTATTCTTCAACATCAGCCCAGGAGCGACTTCCCGGCACCCGTCAAGGATTTATTTTCCTCAGACGAAAACATACATTCATAAAACATCACATACATCATTATAGCATGCATAGACGCATCATATCATACAAATCTCATTTATGGTGAGAACATCATTGCTTGGTCCATATCATGCATTGCATATGACTGACCTTTACCTTCCAGGAAAGATGCAGTTAAATTCTCAATCATATTTCAAGACCTAGACCGGTTCAGTTAATCAACTCCAAAGATTTATTATCCAGTCCAAGGCCTTCTCTAGTCCAGCCAAATCGACTCCCAACAGATTTTTCTGATGAAGACTCAGTAGAAGTTATCAGGTTATAATGTCCTATTGGTTCTCTCTCCGACGGTGCATGAGATTTCCATTTTAGGTTTTTCTTTGAGATTATAATGTCCTATTGGTTCTCTCTCCGACGGTGCATGAGATTTCCATTTTAGGTTTTTCTTTGAGATTATAATGTCCTATTGGTTCTCTCTCCGACGGTGCATGAGATTTCCATTTTAGATTTTTCTTTGAGATTATAATGTCCTATTGGTTCTCTCTCCGACGGCGCATGAGATTTCCATTTTTTAGGTTTTGCTTTCAGATTGTAATTTCCTAGGGTTCCCTCTCCGACGGTGAGTGAGGTGATTCCCTTTTAGATTATAATTGCCTATTGGTCCTCTTCCCGATACTGCGAAGATGGTAATTCCCACTAAGATTTTCTCAACGAGCGTTGTTGAAGTTAAAGTCACTCAAGGTTCTCTTACCATTCATGCTAAGGTAGCAACCATCCCTGGTTCATTCATTATCTTGTGAAGCTCCAGATTCAACTCCTGTGACCAGTCAGGACATACCTATACCAAACATCTGAAAACCAGTTCTTGCAACGTGTCAGGTACTCATTTTTCTTTTGCAGGTATGCAGGTTCTCGCTAAGGAATCCCTTACGCGATCAACATCCAGATGGCATCTATAAGCCCATCATCCTATTCACCAATCTCTAAATGGCATCTATAAGCCCATTCCATCATCACTGCTACTATGTGAGCGCAAATTTCTGGGCACTCTAGTGTTCAATTATCTTCTACCCTCGGATTACGAAAGGCACGTCGGCCAATCTGCATCCTCAGGTCTAAGAAGATTGAGCAGGGGCAACTGTTGTACCCCAAAATTTGCCCTCCCATATTCTTCAGGAAATTGCCAAGTCATGCTTCAAAATTCCCCAAGGGTTGCACAGTGCAAAGGCCTCCCATACAGTGAAAACTAGGGTTTGTGTTCTGATCAAGAAAATGAAGTTTCCAAAGGCCCAATCAAGTCTCACATGCCTACAAATATGGTCAAGTATCCTCATATCAAGTTTCAAGGCATTCAGCACAAAATTGCACAGTCAAAAACCCTAATTGCACTACAGTCAACTGTAGGGGCAAAATGGTCATTTGGTAGTCAAAAGTTCAAATTTTTGGTCAACATATCATTTTGAAGCCACAAAAATCATTTGATCAATGCTTGATCATGATTCTCAAAATTTGGCTCAGAAATCACCAAAATGCAAAAGTTTCCTTATTTGGACAGCTGAAAAAGTCAACTGAAATTGACCAGGGCATAACTTTCACATGGATTATCAGAAAAATTCCATCCAAAGCTCATTTTGAAGAGAAAGACATTTCCTACAACTCATCTTCATACTTCAAGTCCAAGAAATGCTCTCACAAAAAAGTTATCAATTTCAACATTATAGGTCATTTTCAAAAGTCAACAAAAAGGGACTTTAAGTCAAAGGCCATAACTTGAGATTGGTAAATCAAAATGACATGGGACCAAAGGCATTGGTTAGAGGACTCAAAGACCTTTCCAAAATGTCCAAGAACATGAGAAAAGCTTAAAAATTGAGCAAGTTATGCCTTGTGGAAGTTGGGAAATTTTTGGATATTTTGAAAAGTCAACATTACTTCAAATGACCTAAAATTGCTAATGGGCCCATTTTTCTTCCATGATTCATCATCCATGACATGTGCACGATTACTTGGCCCAAAGGGAAGTCTTTATTCATTTTTTATTTATTTATTTGAATTTTTATTTATAATAATTCATTTAAATCAAAATAAATGTATGAAAAATGCTAACCTAAAGTTTTAAATCTTTTTGTGCATGTTTTACTCTCAAGATTTCGTGCTTGTACCAATATGGAAAGAATTGGACTGATTAGATCATGATTTGCACAAAAGCACATGGAAAAATATTTGAAAAAGATCCTAGAAAATCAATTTTCAAAATCAATGAATACAATGGATTTGATTGAGTTTTTTTGACCTAATGCACTCAATACAAAAGCCTGAATACAACCCTAATCAAGATACACACTGAGCTGCGCCCAAGAGCCATTGTAGAACTTGAAATTTCTCTCTAAAACCTCAACTCTGAAAATCACATTGGAGGGCGATTCAAGACAGAATTTGTGTTTCAATAGCTTGCTCAAAGGTCATTGGACATATTCCAATCAAAAACAACAATCAAAACGCAAGGAATTGGTATACAGCATTCCAAATATTTCATAAAAAACTCATAATCGTGTTCTCAAATTTAGGCATTTTCATAACATTTTATTCATGGATTCTTATTCCTCATTTGATTTTGAAGCTAACCATTGCATTCAATTATGTTTTTATGTTGTATACGCGATTTCACCATGTTTGAATTTTAGGGTTTACAGAGCTTCAGATTAGGGGGTTTTGACTGGGGAAAAATTGGCCCTCAAGACCATCACCATTCAAACCAGTGCATTTGGACGAAGGCAATGGAACCCTCGCGCTCAATTTATGAGCGTTAGAGGGCTAATCGCTATTTTCCAGTAGCGTGCCTAAGAGAGCATATAAAAAACCGTGGCTTAATGTTTTACGTTTCAGGGATAATGAAGAAGACGATGTGTTGGCAAACGGTGATAGGTGGATTCAAAAATTCGCGCGTTGGTGGCCCCTGATCATTATTTCTTTTATCATGTTTATTTACTATTATATATTAAACGCATATGCAGTGGCTCAGTGGCGAACGAAGTTATTGGTAAAGTGAACGACCTGGGTTCGATCCCAGGTCTCCACTCTTTCCATTTGTTTTTTCCCAATTTACGTTCATATGCAGGCATGATAGTGTGGTCCATGATGCGTCCCTCTATCCAGCCATACACGCGTCCTGGAACCTCAGATCAAAGGCATAGATTGGATGAACACCCTAAACCCTCGTCAACGCGTATGTACGTATCATGCCAAAAAGTCAAAAGGGCCATACTAAATGGGCCAGAATTCCTAAAATATACCTCCTATCTGGGGACTGATACCCCCAAGGTTTGGCCAAATTTTGTTATTTTTTATCTTTTTATTATTTATTATCTTCCTTTAATTATTATTCTTTTTGTCAATTTAATATTTTCATAAATATAAAAAATACCTAAAAATCAGAAAAGATAAAAAATATAATAAATATTTTTGTTTTAATACTTTTGGTAAATAAATTTGCATGTAATTATTTAGTTTTAATTTAGGTTAATTTTAATTCCTTTCATAACAAAAATCTAAAAAAATATAGAACTAGGTTTAATTAATGTTTTATTCCTTTTTAATTTTTCTTTTTTTCACAATAATATTATTTATTTTATTTATTTTCATAATTAAATTTATATATAAAAATTAGGTTTAATTTAGGTTAAAAACTTCAACATTTTTCTTAATAAATTAAAATAAAATAGAATTAGGGTTAGCGTTTAATTGCAATTCATTTTTTCTATTAAATCCTAAAATATCAAAAATACCAAAAATATCTTCTTTTTAATTAATTAACTTCATCATTAATTTAATTTTGCAAAAGGGTCCAACGCCCTCGTTCGATTTAATTTCACATCTTTATTTTATTTTGCTTAAATAATTATGTACCTCTCCCGAAGCCATGTAAATTACTTCTCGCACTTTTCAATCCTGTATTTACTTTGTTTATTTACTTTCTGTCAAATCGGGTCCTGGTTAATTTTGGCGATGTGGACCCGCGCCATTTGTAATAGCTTTAGATTTACTTTTCCTCGTAATTTTAACTGTTAAATAAATGCATGCAAGAATAAATGGCCTGAAATAAAAACAAACGCTTAGATCACTTTAACATGAACAAGACAAAAATAAACGAATCTGACACACAAATCACACACCACCCCTAGGGTACGCCTCACTGTTGCCTTGCCTCGAAAGGTGATCGTCGAGTAGAGGATGTCTTAGTAAGTCCTCATGATCCGGGAACCTGGCATGAGGGTAGCTTCTAAGGTGTCTTCCTATTGCTCTGGTGATCACCATGTCCCGAACCTCGAATTGACCCGAACACCTCCAACGGTGGTGCTACCTACCTCTCAATGGTGGGATGGCACTACTTTAAAGGATATTTACACAGACGAATTCCTTAGGGTAGGTAGACGACTCTAGATACTTGCTCTAATTCAAAACAAAACAAATCAAAAATACTTTTCACACCAACACATTTTCAAAAAGCTTTCGAAAGCATTTTTCAAACACTCTTGAGGACCGATACAAGAGTCGAACTGAAATTTTCAAAGAAACTTTTCTAAAACCCACAGTTGAAAAGCAAACAAACATTTTTGAAAACACAAGTGAGCAAGTATCTAAGAGCCCATGGATAACCATGGATAGAAAGGGTGCTAACACCTTCCCTTTCTATAACCTACCTCCCGAACCGAGAGCAATCTCTTTAAGGAATTTTTCTGTGCTTTTGTCCTTTCCATTTGGAGAAAATAAAAGACGGTGGCGACTCTTGCTTCCGCGACATTTCGTGAACCAGCGTTAAACAGTCAGTTCCAGATCCACCGATCACACACACAAGCATTCAGGTAGACAAAAGAGGAACAAGAGGCAACTCATAAACATCATTAAAGCATACTCAAGATCAACACCAATAAGCATCTCAGCATACAGAAGCAAACATAAGAAGAGGAAAAGAAGTGATTATACTAGGGGTTTTCAGAGACCATCATCACAAAACCATTAAAAGGTAAAGGTAAAGATACCAGATTTCCAGAGCTAGCCTCGTCGTCGTGTACCCTCGCCTCCGGCCACCCTAGGCGCCTCCAGCTCTCTCCTTCTCTCCAAGCAACAAACCCTCCAAAGGTAGTATTTCTACTCCTTCTTTTCACATCTCACCGAAACAAATAACACCAAATATTAATCTAAAGATCAGAACAAGGAAAGAATTAATCATGCAAATATGAAAACCCTAAAAAATACGAGACTACCTTTGCTTGTCACTGCTTGAGCAATCCATGGAGGGAGAACGAGGGATGATGGCGCCTGGCAACGGGGACGGAGATTTCACTCAGAAGCTTGGCTCGAAGGATGAAGACGAAAGAAGCAAAGTGAGGAACGGCGTCGCTCTGTAACCCTAATTCCCAAGTGAAACAAAACCTTGAAACCCTTACAAATTTGTGAAACCCGTTTGGGCCGGTTTGCCCCATCCACGCTTAAGCCCAATAAATCTGGCACGTACCCCCCCCCCTGGTCTTAATCTTTTTGTTTTATTTGGGCCAGAACAAGATCCCCTTAAGCCCATTTTAACCTTTTAACTAATACTTCTTTTTTTATCACATCATATCCTTTTTTTTTGTTAAATAACTTAATATACTAATTTTATTTTTACATTAAATTTTATTAACCATACCCTTTTTTTATTTATGTAGATATTAGGTTTTGTTAAGTTTAAACATCTTTTTAATTAAGATATTTTTGTTTAAAAACCTTGTATAAAACATTTATAAAAAATACATAAAAAATAGAACTTAAAACATTTTTTTCTTTAATTAAGTCTTTTTGTACATAAAAAATACTAACTAAAATACATTAACATTAATGCATAAAAAATAGAATTTCTTAAAACATTTTCTTTTCTTTTATTAAATCTTTTGTTTTGTACATATTTAACAAAAAGACAAAGATAAATAACAATACTTAATTTTGCATTAAGTTAACATCTTACATCACTTGTAAATATTCACATACACTTACACAAATACTTTTGATACATTATTCTTATACATTGATATATGACATTGAGAACGCGATTCGATTTGGTTGTAAATTTATTTGGACACTACTCTCCTATAAGTCTCATCCCCGTTTGTAAATATTTATACCCCCACTCCCGGATACTTATTTGTAATAGCTTAGACTTTAAATTCCCGCAATTTATCGCTTTCAACTATACCATGTTTAGACCTAGGGTTTGTATGTAAATAAAATCAACCGCTAGATAACCTAATACAAGACAAATGCATGACAATCAATACACCATTCACACTTGCACGCCTAGGGTAATCCCACTCGTTGCCTTCCAAAATGGGCCATGCTTGCACGTTAAGTTTCTTTGGCAATACAAATAAAATGATCATAGTCCCTCGATGACGCTTTCGAAAGTTGCCTAATCAAAATGATCATAGTCCCTTCAAGCAAAATTGCCAAAGACACTTGGCACCATTGCATTCATGGTCCATACGATGACCCGCGTCCGTCCCGTTAACATCCTAACACAAGATTGTCCACCAAATGCAATGGTGGAACAATACTGTTAAAAGGGTTAAAACATGAGGATAAATCTTTGAGTAAATTTAGGGGTAGACAACTCTTAGTTACTTGATCAAACTTGCAAAACACACTTGCCTACTTTTCAAAACCCACTCCACAAACACTTTCAAAACAACTTTCAAAAACATTTGAAATATCTTTTTGAAAAGACACACACCTTTGTAAAACATTCGAGTAAAGAATTGTTACAACGGTTGCCTAGACAAGGCATCTTTTTCAAAACATTTTCAAACACACACACACACCACCATTTCAAGCAATTGAAAATCAAAGGCAAGTTATCTAAAACAAGTAACTAAGAGCCCATGGATAACCATGGATGAAAAGGGTGCTAATACCTTCCCTTTTCATAACCTACCCCCTGAACCCACAAAACATCTCAAAAGGTTTTTCCTGTGCTTTTTAACCTTTCCTTAGGATAAAATAAAAATTCGGTGGCGACTCTTGCTAAACCGAACAAGTGCGAATACAAACGCAAAAATACCTCAAGTCAGTTCTCCCACTGTATCACAGAACTGGCGACTCTGCTGGGGATAGCTTAAAAGTGGGGTTACCTTAGGGTTTAGATCACCTTTACATTCTTGCTTTGATTGCCTTGATTGCTTTACTTTTTGGGTCCTTGTTTGGGTTTGTTGTAAATCCTACACCCGGATTTGGGGGCACCTTTTTAGGTAAATAGCAATAAAACTGTGAGGGAACTGTGCGGGGTATACCGACATGGTTGAAGCAGTAAGCTATGTTACTGTGACATATTTGTGAGTACCGGTAACCCTTGAGTTCAATCAAGGAGAGTACGGGGCCGTTGAGTGATGTCGTGAAGCACTAATGAACTCTTAGAACCTTAATTGACCATCTTAGCCTTTTTAGGGGTAGTGAGATGACCGACTTTGGTGCAGTCCGAAGTTGGTAGATACTCGATACTACACTCATTGAGGGTTGTTTTCTTGGAATATTTTGGTCGCCACTTAAGTGGCTAAACCAAAACAATGAACACAGAAAACAATCCAATGATATTGAGCTCCTTAGAACCCGGTTTCTATTTTAGGACAGGATGAGCCAACTAACTTCAAGAGGGTACTTACCTGCAAACCCCATGCAAGCCTAAACCTAAGGACTTGTTTGCTTTGTGTTAATATGATTGACTGTATACATACACTCACTTGCTTTTGCATACATGTACATAACATCATGACATCATACCATAGCATTTTTCACTAACCATTTCAAGGATCTCGAGGGTTCTTTTGATGCAGGGTTACGTTGAACCAGATGTCTATCAAAGGGCAAGAGGTTTCTCCTCTAAACAAATGCCGTCAAAGATCAAGTGCAACAACTTGAATCAGGGGCTATGACCCACTTGACATGGTGAGCTTGATTCTCGTGGAAAGACATCCACCGGTGCAAAGTTCTCCAATCAAAGATCAAAGTTCAACCTCTAACATTTTCTTGTGTTTACCCCAAGAGATCCTTGAAAACATGCATTCACATATCATGCATTGCATCATGACAGTTTTTCCTTTTCAGGTTTCCTTATTCTCCTACTGTTTATTTCAGTAAGAGATGGCTCTAGAGAGGACTGTCAAGGACATCCAGGACCAAAATGCTCAGCTTCAAGAAATGTTCTTGAACCTATCTCTGGGGAAAGAAGAAGTGAAAGCTCTCCTCACAAAGGGCTTGGCCCAGGAGAATTCAAACAATGCCAGGAGTGATCAGCTGGGGGAACTGCAGTTTGATTTGGCAACATTGAGGATCCAAGTGATGGGACAACTGGTGGGCCAGATGGCTCTCATCCAGGACTTGTCTCAAAGACAAGAGGAACTCAGAGTTCTCGTCAACCAACTGCTTTGGGAAAACCAAGTGGGGCAAACATCTGAGGTTGAAGAGCAAGTCATCATTCAACCCCCCTCCATACAAGAAGACAACGGGAAGGCTCCCATACTTGCTTCAGGGTCACAACCCCATCAACAACCTCGTCAGCGTCAACGGGGTAATCAGCATAAGCAACATACGTCGGGAAGACATTTCACTGAGACTGGCATACCGTCATCTCTAATACTGGAGCGCTTGTTGGAGGTCAATCTGACGGCTTTGAGGGATCCTATTCGGAAGCCCAATACCTCCGCTCCTAACTATCATCCCGACGCATTTTGTGTATACCACTCCTATAGCCCGGGACACGACACCGATGACTGTTGGGCCTTGAAGAACAAGATTCAAGATCTGATTGACATTGGAGTGCTGAGGTTCATGCCAGACGGCGAGATGAAAATATTTCGTTAAGAGTTTCTCCACCTGAAGTGACAAAGCTCAAACTGAGAGACTTTTGTTTCATTTGAATTTCCAAGTTGTAATCTCTTTGTTATTCAGACAATTATCTTTTAATGTCAAACTTTGTTTCATTAATGCATTGCATATGTTTGTCTTGATTTGATCCACTCATTTTCATTACACTTGAACTATGCTTTCTACTTTCTTTATGACATTTAACTCTTGATAAAAAGCTGCAAGCCTTTAGAGGGAGGATGACGAAACAATACCGTGATCTCATACAGTATGCTTTTGAACAGACCTTGCTGATGAGGTACAGGCAATTCTTTCAATTCCCAAACACTGGAGTTATAAGGAAGATAATCCCTAGTCAACCCCTTCGAGCCAAAGAAGTAGGAGTTTTCTGTTCTAAACAAATCAAAACCTTTGATATAAACCTGGGGCAGGGTAGTATCTCAGTTAATTCAAAAAGGTGCGCATTGAAGTCGCAAACTCTCAGTTCGTGATACAACGAATGAAGTCAAGGAAAAGCATTCCTCTGGAATCAAAAGACAGTGATGGTTCCCTATCGCATAAGCAGTCAATCTCTCAAAAGAGAAAAGCCCACCAAGCCAAAACCTGTAAAGGAGGCTTAAGAAAGCTGGGGCATCCCGCTGACTGTGATCTCGAAAACAGGAACAGTCAGGCAAAAGTTAGGGATAACAAATCAAAAGAACGAGGTCGTTACAAATCCTCAACAACATGAAAAATGTTGCAAAAGAAAAAGGAGATGATGATTGTCTCCCAAAATTCAACTGGTGAACCATCACCCAAAAGTCGTTCCAAATTCGAATGGAGTTCGACACACAATTAACTGAGCTTAGGATTGAAGAACATCACGAAGAGCGGGTGAGTACAAATATACTTTGAGCCTTTATCCTTTGTTTCTTAAACCGTGAACCAGGCCACGTTACAACCCTTCAAAATTCCTAATTGAAGCACGGGTTAGTTCGAAAGCATACTGTTACAAAAGGTATCCTGACTCCTGTAAGGCTTTGCTCTAAATCTTGTTTTGAATTTGTCTTATAAAAAGTTTTCTGCTAAAAAACGCATTTTTCAAAACTTCGAGACAAACATAAACTTTGCATTGCTTGAATATCACTGTTTGCATTTGGCTATTTGTTTGACAGTGGAGAAATTCACACAGCTAATATCCGATGAACGAAAGCTCTCTCAGTGAAAAAAATCACTTCAAAAAGGATGACACTTCCGTTGCAAAAATCTCCTATCAACAAGGGGGCATGACATGTCGCTATCCAGTTAACCTGGGGCAGTCCAGTCAAGATTTCAACAAAATCTCTCAATTGCAGATTAACCTGGGGAAAGTCTCCGTCACCATCACTTGGGGCATTCAAATGTCAATCTCAAGGGTTACGAACAGACCAAGTTTCCTGGAAATATCACAAGCATCTGATACTAGGGGCAGTAATGAAACCTCTCTAGCAGACCTACAGCCATGGGTTTATTTCCCCAACATTTGTCAAGGATTTATTCTCCAGAACAAATTACATTTCAACAGCATTATAAACATATGCAGTCTGATCGACAGATTCCTTCATCTTTTGAAGTAGTAATCATCAAGGTTCCTTCATCTTTTGAAGTAGTAATCATCAAGGTTCCTTCATCTTTTGAAGTAGTAATCATCAAGGTTCCTTCATCTTTTGAAGTAGTAATCATCAAGGTTCCTTCATCTTTTGAAGTAGTAATCATCAAGGTTCCTTCATCTTTTGAAGTAGTAATCATCAAGGTTCCTTCATCTTTTGAAGTAGTAATCATCAAGGTTCCTTCATCTTTTGAAGTAGTAATCAAAGGTTCCTTCATCTTTTGAAGTAGTAATCATCAAGGTTCCTTCATCTTTGAAGTAGTAATCATCAAGGTTCCTTCATCTTTTGAAGTAGTAATCATCAAGGTTCCTTCATCTTTTGGAGTAGTAATCAAAGGTTCCTTCATCTTTTGGAGTAGTAATCATCAAAATTTTCTTCATCACCTGCTGGAAATTATAACCACCAACAAGATAACAGACAACTGAAAAATCTGTTTCTCTCAAGAATGAAGACTCTCATCCTTAAAACCTCAGAAGATTGGTATACTCCCAGTTTCTGACCGTTAACAGCATGAAGATTCTCATCACCTCAGAAGATTGGTACACTCCCAATTTCTGACCCCCAACAGAATGAAGACTCTCATTCTCAAAGTGGCATTTAACCTGAGTTCTCAATTCCCCAAATAGAGTTTAACTTGAGGATCCTCAACAGAACAAGAGCTTTCTCAAAGCTGATTTCCCCAGCCAGAGAGCCTTACAGAATCTAATTCCCCTCAGGGTCAAGTTTCAAAATCCCCAGCGGAACTGAAACTTCCAACTATCAATCCACAAGCAGAATGAAGACTCTCATTCTCAGTTCCTCACAGAATATTCGAATATTCTCCAGTGAAGATCCCCTCCAGACAGGAATCCCCAGTATATTGGCATACAACCCAAGCTCCTGATTCCCCAACAGCGGTCCCAGGATTTCTCATTTTCAACAATCAAGAGATTCTTGCAACCCCCTGCAGCAGTCAAGGAATTACTTTCCCCGGCGGCAGTCAAGATTCTTTTATCTCCTTCCATCCAGGATTCATCTATCCTCAGCAAGATAGCTCATCAGCTTACATGCGCATTCATATCATAAACATTGATATAACATACATTGCATCATGCATTATGACATTGCATACAACTAACTCTTTACCTTTTCAGGAAAGATCAGTTAACAGACAAAGATTATCATCTTCCGAGATTCTTTCTAGAAATAGTTCAGATGTGACCCAGACATGGCGACATTCTGATACTTATTCCAGATTCACCCAGAGATAGTTCAGATGTGACCCAGACATGGCGACATTCTGATACTTATTCCAGATTCATTCAGGTGCAGTTTTACACGGACTCATCATCAGGAAACCACACATCGGTTCCTTCTCTACTTCTCAACTCTTGAAAACAGTTTACGGACGCTTCCCAACAACGGATCCTGCTCTATTGCTTATTCAACTTCAAGACTTCTGAAAACAGTTTACGGATTCTTCCCAACAACGGATGTTAATCTATCGCTTGTTCAGATGCAACTTTTGAAAACAGTTTACGGACGCTTCCCAACAACGGATGCTGCTCTATTGCTTATTCAACTTCAAGACTTCTGAAAACAGTTTACGGACGCTTCCCAACAACGGATGTTGCTCTATTGCTTATTCAATTTCAAGACTCCTGAAAACAGTTTATGGGTTTTCCAAACACAGATGTCAACCTATCGCTTGTTCAGACTCAACTTTTGAAAACAGTTTACGGACGCTTCCCAACAACGGATGCTGCTCTATTGCTTATTCAATTTCAAGACTTCTGAAAACAGTTTACGGATTCTTCCCAACAATGGATGTTAATCTATCGCTTGTTCAGACTCAACTTTTGAAAACAGTTTACGGACGCTTCCCAACAACAGATGCTGCTCTATTGCTTATTCAATTTCAAGACTCCTGAAAACAGTTTACGGGTTCTCCAAACACGGATGTCAACCTATCGCTTGTTCAGATTCTTCAACTTTTGAAAAGAGTTTACGGACGCTTCCCAACATGGATGCTGATCTATTGCTTATTCAACTTCAACTCCTGAAAACAGTTTACGGATTCTCCAAACACGGATGTCGATCTATTGCTTATTCAGACCCCCAGTTCAGAGATGTTCCAAAACATGGATACCTTTCTGATACTCACTCACCAATGACATACAGTTCAACAAACATTTCCAGATGGCATCTTTAAGCCCATCCTTCTACCAGCAATTTCCAGATGGCATATCTAAGCCCATCCCCTGACAAGATTCTGTCACATCCCTAGATGGCATCTCTAAGCCCATCACCAAATAGCATCTTTAAGCCCATTCCCTCTACCATCACATCACCGAGTGCAAATTTTTTGGCCACTCTAGTGTCCAATCTCCTTTTACCCTCGAGTCGCGAAAGGCAAACTTGCCAATCTAACTCTTCAGGTTCAAGAAGATCGAACAGGGGCAACTGTTGTACCCCAAAATTTGCCCTCCTATTTTTCCACAAGAAATCACATCCTCGGGCTTTTCCTGATTTTTCAGATTGGCGTAAGAATCAGTCAAACAGACTTTTTCTTATCAGTCTATCCAATTTAGGGTTTTCATGGACTCTGGAACATTTCAAGCAAATTATTAGGGTTTGGTTGAGTTGGCTCAGGTTCTGATCAGGCAGGCGTTTCTTTGACATTTAATCAAGAACTAGGGTTTGTGCGCGCAGAAAGAATTAATTCTACAGTGCTTTTCAAGTTACTCTGGGATATGAGCTGAGGCATGTGGATTGAGAATTTACATTGTTTGATTTAATCAGTAAAAGGAAAAACATGTGGATGTTTGTTTGATTAACTGTGCAATGTTTTGGATTATTCAGAATGCCGGACGTTTATTAATTATTTATTTTTCTAAGTCAGAATAATTGGATTTACGTCCAATTGTTTTAATTTAAGAAACTCAAATAATTAAATAAACATTTGGAGAGAAATAAAAGAGAAATCTGACCAAAAAAGATTTATTTATTTCATTTTGAATTGTTTGTTACAGATATTACTTGAATACTGTAAATTCATTTACAGTCATTTACATTAATATTATTACAAATAATTGGAAATAAAATAAAGATACATCCTAAAGTTTTCTAAATCTTCATCCTCTATTGCTGCTCCCCATTGCTCAACTGATTTTCATCTGCAAAAACAAAGAAAAGGAAAAAGTCAAATGCAGATGAATTAAATAAAAAAAAGCAGACAGATATTTTAAAATTCATCATTAAAAGTAACTGGCCAGAATCAGTTTATTTGCCCTCTCTGCAAATCACAAGATTACTCTTGGTTCACAAAGAGGGATAGAAATATGCTTGCAATAAAATATGAAATGCACAAAGTTACAATATTGCACAAATTCAAAGTTTGTCAAACATACTGCATAAATCCAAATGGTTAACCAAAGAGGCAAACTAAACAGCTACTGAATATGCCAAAAGAACAAGTTGCCCAAGTCACAATTTCAAACTAAGTCCAATGTCAACTAAAGCTGTCCAAAGAAAGGCTGTCAAGAAGTACACACAATATGCAGAAAATCTTGAAAGTACACAGAGAAAAGAGATATGTAGAGCTAAACCACAATGCAAGCAATGTTCAAAATCATCATTTTCAAGGCCAGTTACTTTTTCAGCATAGTACAGTTTTAAGCAATAAACAAATGCTTTTTAAACTGTAGAGAGAGAGAGAAAAGGAGAAAAGAAGTATAGGCTTACAGCAGGCTTGAGGCAAAAAAAGATAGAATAAGATATCAGAACACAGCAAAGGAGGGCAGAATATCATAAAAAAGATAGAACCCAAAAACAAACTGAACCACCAGCTTCCAAGACTGCCTCTCAACCTGTAAATCTAAAACCATAAGCCTCAAACAGAAGCCCTTCAAAAACAAGCCTTCACCTGTCCTAAACCAGATAACACAAAGGCTTGTAAGCCCAAACCTGTGTTCCCAAATAAACCAGAAGCATACAAGCTTTAAAACCTGTAACAGCATAAGCTCTCAAAGCCATAAAACCTGTTCAAGTCTCAACATTACCTGCTAAGCATAAGCCCTGAAACAAGCCTCAATATTGTCTAGAAACAGCAAGCCACAAACTGAAGCCTGAAGCCTACTAACACCTCAAGCCATCAAAACCAGACAAACTATTTCAAACACCCAAACAAAAACTACCATACAAACATACAAGCCCTCTCAAGACTGTGTTAAGCATATCAAGCCTAAGCCATCAACCTGTCAAAAACCAGTACAAAAAGCCAGAAAACAAACTGCTGAAGCTTATACCAAAAACAAGCTTAATAGGCATTTCAGAACCTAAGCACACAAGCATTCAGGCAGACAAAAGAGGAACAAGAGGCAACTCATAAACATCATCAAAGCAATACTCAAGATCAACACCAATAAGCATCTCAGCATACAGAAGCAAACATAAGAAGAGGAAAAGAAGTGATTATACTAGGGGTTTTCAGAGACCATCATCACAAAACCATTAAAAGGCAAAGGTAAAGATAACAGATTTCCAGAGCTAGCCTCGTCGTCATGTACCCTCGCCTCCGGCCACCCTAGGCGCCTCCAGCTCTCTCCTCCTCTCCAAGCAACAAACCCTCCAAAGGTAGTATTTCTACTCCTTCTTTTCACATCTCACAGAAACAAATAACACCAAATATTAATCTAAAGATCAGAACAAGGAAAGAATTAATCATGCAAATATGAAAACCCTAAAAAATACGAGACTACCTTTGCTTGTCACTGCTTGAGCAATCCATGGAGGGAGAAGGAGGGATGATGGTGCCTGGCAACGGGGACAGAGATTTCACTCAGAAGCTTGGCTCGAAGGATGAAGACGAAAGAAGCAAAGTGAGGAACGACGCCGCTCTGTAACCCTAATTCCCAAGTGAAACAAAACCTTGAAACCCTTACAAATTTGTGAAACCCGTCTGGGCCAGTTTGCCCCATCCACGCTTAAGCCCAATAAATATGGCACGTACCCCCCCCCCTGGTCTTAATCTTTTTGTTTTTTTTGGGCCAGAACAAGATCCCCTTAAGCCCATTTTAACCTTTTAACTAATACTTCTTTTTTTATCACATCATATCCTTTTTTTTGTTAAATAACTTAATATACTAATTTTATTTTTACATTAAATTTTATTAACCATACCCTTTTTTTATTTATGTAGATATTAGGTTTTGTTAAGTTTAAACATCTTTTTAATTAAGACATTTTTGTTTAAAAACCTTGTATAAAACATTTATAGAAAATACATAAAAAATAGAACTTAAAACATTTTTTTCTTTAATTAAGTCTTTTTGTACATAAAAAATACTAACTAAAATACATTAACATTAATGCATAAAAAATAGAATTTCTTAAAACATTTTCTTTTCTTTTATTAAATCTTTTGTTTTGTACATATTTAACAAAAAGACAAAGATAAATAACAATACTTAATTTTGCATTAAGTTAACATCTTACATCACTTGTAAATATTCACATACACTTACACAAATACTTTTGATACATTATTCTTATACATTGATATATGACATTGAGAACGCGATTCGATTTGGTTGTAAATTTATTTGGACACTACTCTCCTATAAGTCTCATCCCCATTTGTAAATGTTTGTACCCCCACTCCCGGATACTTATTTGTAATAGCTTAGACTTTAAATTCCCGCAATTTATCGCTTTCAACTATACCATGTTTAGACCTAGGGTTTGTATGTAAATAAAATCAACCGCTAGATAACCTAATACAAGACAAATGCATGACAATCAATATACCATTCACACTTGCACGCCTAGGGTAATCCCACTCGTTGCCTTCCAAAATGGGCCATGCTTGCACGTTGAGTTTCTTTGGCAATAAAAATCAAATGATCATAGTCCCTCGATGACGCTTTCGAAAGTTGCCTAATCAAAATGATCCTAGTACCTTCAAGCAAAATTGCCAAAGACACTTGGCACCATTGCATTCATGGTTCATACGATGACCCGCGCCCGTCCCGTTAACATCCTAACACAAGATTGTCCACCAAATGCAATGGTGGAACAATACTGTTAAAAGGGTTAAAACATGAGAAAAATCTTTGAGTAAATTTAAGGGTAGACAACTCTTAGTTACTTGATCAAACTTGCAAAACACACTTGCTTACTTTTCAAAACCCACTCTACAAACACTTTCAAAACAACTTTCAAAAACATTTGAAATATCTTTTCGAAAAGACACACACCTTTGTAAAACATTCGAGTAAAGAATTGTTACAACGGTTGCCTAGGCAAGGCATATTTTTCAAAACATTTTCAAACACACACACACCACCATTTCAAGCAATTGAAAATCAAAGGCAAGTGATCTAAAACAAGTAACTAAGAGCCCATGGATAACCATGGATGAAAAGGGTGCTAATACCTTCCCTTTTCATAACCTACCCCCCGAACCCACGAAACATCTCAAAAGGTTTTTCCTGTGCTTTTTAACCTTTCCTTAGGATAAAATAAAAAGTCGGTGGCGACTCTTGCTAAACCGAACAAGTGCGAATACAAACGCAAAAAAACCTCAAGTCAGTTCTCCCACCATATCACAGGAAGGATATTATTGGTCCACAATGGAATCCGACTGTTATCAGCATTCTCGAACCTGTCACAAGTGCCAAGTCTATGTTGATAAGGTGCACATACCTCCAGTTCCTCTGAACGTCTTGACATCTCCTTGGCCTTTTGCAATGTGGGGCATTGATATGATCGGTGATATCAGACCTACTGCATCCAACGAACATCGTTTCATATTAGTATAAATTGATTACTTTACGAAGTGGGTTGAAGCAGCTTCATTTGCTACTGTAACCAAGAACGTCGTGGCACGTTTCATTCGGCACAATCTGATTTGTCGATATGGTGTACCAGAGAGGATCATTACTGACAATGGTACAAATCTCAACAATAAGATGATCACTGAGCTCTGCAAGTAGTTCAAGATACAGCATCACAACTCTTCTCCCTACCGACCGAAGATGAATAGGGCTGTTGAAGCGGCTAATAAGAACATTAAGAAGATTGTGCAGAAGATGACGGTGATATACAAAGATTGGCACGAGATGTTACCATTTGCTCTTCATGGGTACCGTACCTCAGCACGGACGTCAACAGGGGCAACACCATATTCCTTGGTTTATGGCATGAAGGTCGTCTTGCCCATTGAAGTTCAGATACCCTCTCTCCAGATTATGAAGGATGCAGGTTTGAGCGAAGATGACTGGATTCAGACCCGGCTTGACCAGCTGAACTTAATCGACAAAAAGAGACTTAATGCTATTTGTCATGGTCAAACATATCAAAAGCGGATGATCAAGGCATTTAACAAGAAAGTCAGACGACAAGAATATCAAGTTGGGGACCTGGTTATCAAGCGCATCATACTACCTCAAGGTGATCCCAGGGGTAAATTGACCCCTACCTACGAAGGGTCATTTGTGGTTAAGAACATTTTCTCAGGAGGAGCTATGATTCTAACCACCATGGATGGTGACGACCTTCCTCACCCCGTCAATGCAGACATAGTGAAAAGATACTACGCTTAATCAAAGACCCGCTAGGTTGACTGGCCTAGGCAAAAATAAGGGCTTCCCGGCGAACCAAAAGGGTTCAGGCAAAAATGAGGGATGAAAATAAAAAAATCTGTACAGCCGGCAAGTCAAAAACCTGAAAAGGCGGCTTGGGCAAAAAAGGGTATCCCGGTGGACTGAAAACCTGAAAGGGTGGTCCAGGCAAAAATTAGGGATCAAAGCGTAACACTATGTCTCATTGGATCACCTTGCAACCAAACTTCGGTATCGACTATCAGACTCGGACGACACTAATCAATTTGATCTACCTTCAACCAAGTAGCAAAGTGATGAGATGCTCGAGGATATAAGGGCAATAGCAGAGTTGGAACCCAGTGGGATTATTCACATAGCTGTTTTGTTTAGTTTTTCACAAATTGTGTAAATTCTATTATTCGGCGGCGTTCTCTTATCAGGACGTCAGCCTCTTGTACAAAAATGCCTATTTACAGGCCAAACTTCAAAAATCAATGCAATTCATTTTCAGAGAAATTTCAAACTGTTTTCCCTTATCTGTTTTGTTTTGCCAAGAATGTCCACTGTTCATTTTTTATATATGCATTTGATATTGATTGCTGCTCATGAATATTTACATGCAAAATAAAAGACGATTACTTGTAATATCAGAAACAGAGGCAATAAAAATTGTCCAAGCTGTACAGTTGCTCTATCCACCAGGTACAAAGGTAGATTTAGCTGAAGAATATGGCTAAGGTACTTTCACTCCCCGCAGAGTATGAAAGAGACAGTAATGATAGCTCTCCCCAACTGAGACTTGCAACTGTGAATGAATCGGTAATATTCTCCCCAAACAGAGTTTATCTACCATCGGCACTGAAAGATCTCAATATTCCCCAGCAGAGTATAAGAATATTCCCCGACAGAATACAAAATATCCCCAGTGGAGTCTGAAATTTTTCCCAGTGCAGTCTGAAGAAGCTTCCTCAGTGGAGTTCGGAGAATCATCCCCATTAGACTTTGGAAGACTGTCCCCAGCAGAGCTCAAAGGATTATCCCCATTAGAGTCTAAAAGGTTATCCCCAGTGAAGTCGCAATTGAAAGATCATCCCTGGCGGAGTTCTTTCCTTTCACAAGCAAGAAATTTAATCCCCAACAGGATTCAGTATCGCCAGCAACGGTAATTCATCCCCAGCGGAATTTATCGGTGGAATCCTCTAAAGAGCATCTCTTCCCCACAGAGTAATCTCCTCATCAGTTTATTCCCCAGCGGAGTTATCCTCTCCTGTAAGTTTATTCTCACAAATATCTTCATTCGCTATCTCCAGCGGAAACAAAGAATTCAGCTCTTTTCTCCAGCAGCTATCCAGGATTTATTTTCCCCAGCTAAAAACATTACATTTTCATACATCACGACACATGCATATACGCATCATACAACACCGTCTCGTTTATTTTGAGAACATCATTGCTTGATACATGTCATGCATTGCATACAACTAACCTTTACCTTTCATGAAGGATGCAGTTGAATTCTCATAAAATTCAAAGATATGAAGCTTTTACAAAGTCGAACTACTGACCAGTTCTTAAATCTCAACCAAATTATCCTCAGTTGAATTACAGATAAGGTCCTAAATCTCGACAAGTTCCTCCGTCGAATTACAGACGAGTTCCTAAATCTCAGCAGAGTTTTCTCAAGTTGAATTACGGGCGAGTTCTTAAATCTTGATGAAGATGTTTCCCTAAGTCGAATTACCGACCAGTTCTTAAATCTCAACAGAATTATCCTCAGTTGAATTACAGATAAGGTCCTAAATCTCGACAAGTTCCTCCTTCGAATTACTGACAGTTCTTAAATCTCAACAGAATTATCCTCGGTTGAATTACAGACAAGTCCTAAATCTCGATGAAGATGTTTCCCTCAGTCAAAGTACTGACCAGTTCTTAAATCTCAACCGAATTATCCTCAGTTGAATTACAAATAAGGTTCTAAATCTCGACAAGTTCCTCCGTCGAATTACAGACGAGTTCCTAAATCTCAGTAGAGTTTTCTCAGTTGAATTACGGGCGAGTTCTTAAATCTCGATGAAGATGTTTCCCCAAGTCGAATTACTGACCAGTTCTTAAATCTCAACATAATTATCCTCAGTTGAATTACAGATAAGGTTCTAAATCTCGACAAGTTCCTCCGTCGAATTACTGACAGTTCTTAAATCTCAACAGAATTATCCTCGGTTGAATTACAGACAAGTCCTAAATCTCGATGAAGATGTTTCCCTCAGTCGAAGTACTGACCAGTTCTTAAATCTCAACAGAATTATCCTCAGTTGAATTACAGACAAGGTCCTAAATCTCGACTAGTTCCTCCGTCGAATTACAGACAAGTTCCTAAATCTCAGCAGAGTTCTCTTAGTTAAATTACGGGCAAGTTCTTAAATCTCGATGAAGATGTTTCCCCCCAGTTGAATTATGGACAAGTTCTTAAAACTCAGTAGAGATGTTCTCTCAGTTGAAGCACAGGCAAGTTCCTAAATCTTAACAAGATCAGACTTCCCCAGCAGAATCTTCTACAACAACAGGTACACAAGCTCTCGCTAAGGAATCTCTTATGCGATCGACATTCCTTCAGATGCCATCTTTAAGCCGATCCTCCTTTTAGCAATCTCCAAATGGCATCTGTAAGCCCATTCCCGACATCACAAGGCTGATACCACTTCATGCGAGTGCAAATTTCTGGGCATTCTAGTGTTCAATCATCTTCCACCTTCGGATCACGAAAGGCACGAAGGCCAATCTACATCCTCAGGTTTAAGAAGATTGAACAGGGGAAGCTGTTGTACCCCAAAATTTGCCCTCCCATATTCCTCAAAACATTGCAATAAGAATCTCCAAGTTGCTCAAGGTTGCTCAAAAGTTGGTCAGACAAGCTATCTCCTAAGGCAGTCTACCCCAAATTAGGGTTTTGTGTTGCATCAAGATCCTTGAATCCAAATGATCTCAAGTGCTCACCAATGTCCAAACATGTTCTCAAGATCATCCATGTCAAGTTTCAAGCCTTGCAGAGGAAGTTTGCTCAGTCAATTGCTCAAAAGTCCAAAAATCGATTGTGCTAGGGCAAAAGTCAACTGTGACCTACAAACAGTCAAACTTCAAGATTTTATGTCAACATTCTCATTTTGAATGATATTTCATCATTTTATCAAGGGTTGATCATGATTCATCAAGGATTGCTCAAAATTCATCAAGATTCAAAGTTGCTAAATTAGGGTTTTGCAGGAAAAGTCAACTCAACTTTGACCAAGCATAACTTCCTCATACTTTATGAGAAATGACCCATCCAAAGCTCATTTTGAAGAGGATGCAATTCCTTAAAATCCATCTTCATACCCCAAGATCAAAAAATACACTCACAAGAAGTTATTAATTTGGACATTATAGGTCATTTTTGAAAGTCAACAAAAACACCTTTTTTGTCAAAGCTTATAACTTGAGAATGGAATATAAAAATGAGATGAGACCAAAAGGGTTGATTAGAGGATATCTCAAGCTTTCTAAAAAGTCCAAGAACACTTCCAAAAGTTCAAAATTGAAGAAGTTATGCATTGTTGAAGTTGGACTTTATTGCAAAATTGCCAAAAGTCAACTATCCCCAAAACTTCAAATTTTGTCAAATGGGCCCATTCTTTTCCACTTGATTTGAGTTTGCATTGTAGCCCACGTTCCCTATCCTCATCCATGAGCCTATATCTCATTTTTATTATTTAATTTGATTTTTATTTGAATTTATTCATTTTAAATCAAATAAAATCATATAAAATCCAAGGCGTTGATAATTCATGATTCTTTGGTTGCTTTAGGCTTTGAATATAGCTCTTATGTGAACCAAATTCGAATCAAGGTTGGTATGCACAAAAATATCCAAATCAAATTAAATTTGGAAGGTTTTAATGGTGGAATCAAATCCAATTCATGTGCATTAATATGGAGAGATTTGGACCATGATTCTTACCCTAATGCAGTACACATTACATAAGGAAGCAAAACACACGAAAATAAGGGTTGAAAATTGTTGGAAGAGGCAGAACAAAAATTGAAAAAATCACAAAAAAGTGAGAGATCAAAATCTAGGTTAGAGGTGTTTTCAGGGATCGAGACTTGTTCCAATCGCTTTCTGGGCATTCACACAAGCTATCCCAACCAAAACCAAGCATTTTCAGACTCCCTAATGCACTGTAAGTCGCACGATAGTCACCCTTGTTCTTGGTTTCGATTTGAATTATCCTGGCATCTATTGAACAATCTAATGGCATATTCATAATCACAAGAACATTCCAAACTTTTTGCGTCATTTAATTTCATTTATATGATCTGTATTGCAAACCACCATTGTTAGGGTTTGGTCTGCATTTTTGGGTACTTTTATTTCAGGTACAATTGACCCCCATAAAGGATATGGTTGTGACCGGGAGGGTAAGACGAACACGTCCATGCCCTTGATATTCATTTTTATAGCCTGTACAGGATTTTGGAGATGGACATGCCTGTAGCTACGGACTTCTGTCCGTTGGTATAGGTGTTTGGCATTTTAGCCACGGACGAGAGGTTGGGGATGATGCGTGGCATCCCCCTATTGGACGATTCAAACATCACGCGCCTTTTTTTTGTTTTTTCTGGCATTAGAATTGATTTGTTATATTATTATTGATGTTTATTATTCTAATAACTAAAACAGCCCGGCACAGTGGCAAGCAAGTGTTTGATGTACCTTCAGGACCTGGGTTCGAATCCCAGGTCCCCCACTTTCTTAATAATTTTGGTTTTCAGGTATTCCAGTGTACGCGCCCACCTGCAATCCTCCATACACCCTCATCCATCCAAGCGCCAGATGGCCAAGAGCCAGATCTGGTGGTCAAAAAGCTGGAGGTCCACCATGAGCCAAGTCAACATACGTATATTGGATCAGAAAAAGTCCAAATGGGCCAGCAAGGAATTGCTATTAACACCTCAAAACAGGCCCAATCCCTCTACTCTTTTTATTTATTTATTTTTTGTTATTCACTTTAATTGTTTTATTTAAATTTCTAACCAATCACAAAATTCCTTTTTTTTATCAAATAAAACCACAAAAAAATATTCTTTTTATCCAATCAAATTTTAAAATTTTTATTTTATTAATAATTACTAACCAATTAATTTAGGTTCTAATTCTAGAAAACTCTAACTTATTTTTGTAAATAATTAAAATTAATTAGATTTAATTAGGTTTTAATTACTAATTTAATTTATTTTATTTTATTTCTTAAAATAACAAAAATCCAAAATATGTCATAATTTATTTCTTCATTAATTAATTTATTTTATAATTAATTTAGTAATTAATTTAGGAATTAATTTCTTTTCTCAAATAAAAAACAACAAAAAGATGGCATTTTCTTTCAAAAGGGTCAAAACCCTAAAATTCGCACTCGATTCAATTTCCCGCACGCGTTACTTATTTTTATCCAATAATGTACCTACTTACGGATTGTAATAGTTAAATAGGACATTTAATTATTCTTATCGCTTTACTTTATTTTTCAAAGGGTTTGTCTTTGGCGATGTAAATACCTGACGCCTTGTAATTTAAATACCGCGTTTTGTTTCCGCAAATTATAACTGCTAGATGTTTGATAATAGGGTTTGCATGACAAGACTGAATGTTTTATCTTAAAATCAAATTAGATCATCCTTAACATGTGCAAAGATAAAAATAACTGAAAACGACACACTCGCACATGCGCACTCTTAGGGTACACCCCACTTGGTTGCCTTCGTACACGGTCATTGAGTATAGGTCGTTTTAGAGGTCGCCATCTTGTCTAAAAGATCATAGTCGCCTCGAAACGGTTGCCTCAGACATTGTTGCCTAAAACAAATGATCTAAGACATTAGAGTTACCGGTAAGGCATCCTAACATTGCTTTAGTGACTGTATGTCCTGCATTCGAATTGACCCTCAAACTCCAACGACGGTGCTACCTACTCATTAATAGTAGGATAGCATTGTCTAAAGGAAAATAGCATAGAGCGATTCCTTTTTCGAGTAGATATATAGCTCTTAGATACTCGCTATTTCAAAACAAAACTCTTCACACTTACACCTTTCGAACAAAGTTTTCAAAACACTTCATTACACTCTTGAGGACAGAAGCAAGAGTTAAATCGAAGTTTCAAAACAAAAACTTTTTTCAAACCCACAAGCACAAAGAAAATAATTTTGAAAACAATTGAGCAAGTACCTAAGAGCCCGTGGATAACCACGGATAGAAAGGGTGCTAACACCTTCCCTTTCTATAATCTACCCCCCGAACCCGAGAAATATCTCAAAAAAAGGAATTTTTTTGTGCTTTTTTCCTTTCCTTATTGGATAAAATAAAAGTCGGTGGCGACTCTTGCTTACCGCGACATTTTGCAAAAATAAACGCAAAACGCAAACCAACATTCCAAAAAACAGTCAGTTCTTCCCACCGTATCACAGGGCAACACCTTATTCTCTGGTATACGACATGGAGGTTGTCTTGCCTATTAAGGTCCAGATCCCCTCTCTGAGGATTATGAAGGATGCATGGCTGAACGAAGAGGATTGGATCCAGACTCGACTTGATCAACGAAACTTGATTGATGAGAAAAGGCTTATTGTTGTCTGTTATGGTCAAATGCATAAAAAACGGATGATCAAGGCTTTCAATAAAAAGGTCAGACGCCAAGTGTATCAAGTTGGAGATCTGGTGATCAAACATATCATACTACCGCAAGGTGATCCCAGGGGAAAATGGACTCCTATATACTAAGGATCGTTTTTAATCAAAAACATATTCTCTGGTGGAGCAATGATCTTGACCACGATGGATGGTGACGACCTGCTGCACCCTGCAAACGCAGACATAGTCAAAAGATACTACGCGTAAGATACCCGCTAGGTTGACGCACCTAGGAAAAACAAGGGCATCCCGGCGAACCAAAAAGGTTCGGTAAAAAATTAGGGATAAAACAAAAAAATTTGTACACCCGGCAAGCTGAAAACCCGAAAGGGCGGCTTGGGAAAAAAAGGGTATCCCAGTAGACTGAAAACCCGAAAGGGAGGTCCAGGAAAAAGTTAGGGAATTAAAGCATATGACTATGTCCCATTGGATCACCGTACGGATAACCTTTAGCTTCCACTAACAAATTCAGAGGTTCTGATCAATTCAATCATCTTCAGACAAGGCAACAAATAGACAAGATGCTCAGAGACACGAAGGCTATAGCAGAATGGGAACCCCATGGGATTATTGCACATAGCTATCTTTCTTTGTATCAAAATTTTCATTTTTTACGACGGTATTCTCTTACTAGAATGTTTGTCTCATTGTACAAAAATACTTACTCAAAGTCAATACAAAGATATCCCTTTTTGAAAGTGCAAAAACTATCTGTTTTTATTTTTGCTTGTGTTTTGTTTACAAAAACGTCCAATGATTCATTGTTGAACATATGCATTTGAACATAATTACTGTTTACAAATAAACAAAATAAAAGACAATCGCTGATGGCTTTAAGGGATAGGGAAATCTCTCTAAGTTTATCTCCATAAAATTCCCCACAATGTGCAGTTTAATCCCCAGCAGAACAAAGCTTCCAGTTTATTAATTCCCTGTAGAAATCGCCAAATTTCTCAGAATTCCCGAACCACGATTTTTCAAACAGTACACGACATTCCCCTTACAACAGAGTTTATTTCTCTAAAGGGAAATTCATCAGAACTTCAACTTCACAACATGAAGACTTATACTCCATATCCTCAGCAGTGGACAGGGATTTATTTTCCCCAATCCAATAGTAGTACAGCAGAATTAGCTCACATGCGCATACATCGCACCCATATATCATAAACATTGATAACACGAATGCATTATACCATGTATTTCATAAAACATAACATTGCATATTAGCTAACATTTTACCTTTTTTAGGATAAGATTAATCAACAACTACCATTAACAATGTTCAAAATTTTCAAATACAGTTCAGATACGCTCCAGACACGGATGCCATTCTGATACTCATTCAGATTCTTTCTTAGATACAATTCAAATACGCTCCATACACGGTGTTGTACCCCAAATTTTGACCTAAGATACCATCTCCCATCTGCATCATTACATTGCAAGCGTTTTGATCTATTGATTTTAAAAATTCATAACTTTTTCGAGTCGAGAGCTGTTTATTTTTTGAACGCTAAATTTATTAATCGATCAATACTAAAACAATGTTTATTAATTATTTATTATCTTAAATTTAAATAATTGGAATTTATTTTCAATTATTATATAATTTAAAGATTTATAAATAATAAAATAAATATCTGAAAAGAGGTTTATTAATTGATCAAGCAATGTTCATTTAATTATTTATTGTTCTAAGTTTAAATAGTTGAAATTTTATTTTCAGTTATTATAATTTAGAAGAATTAAAAATAATGAAGTAAATAATTGAAGTTATTAATTGATCAATGATGTTTATTTATTTGTTTATTATTCTGAATTTAAGTAATTGAAATTGATTTTCAGTTACTATATAATTTAAAGAATTATAAACGATAAATAAATAATTGAAAAGAAGAAAGAATTAATTGGTAAAATATTAGAATTTTATTTACTTTATTCTAATCATTACAATTGTTATTTAAATATTGTATTATTTACAAAATATTTACAATAACAATTATATAAAATGCTTAAAGTAAAATAAAAACTATTCTAATTTTTCCTAAATTCTAAATCTTCATCTTCTATCCAATGCTTCTTTGTCTGCTCATTTAATTTTACCTACAAAACAATTAAAAGAAAAAGTCAGAAATAAATAAATAATTAAAAGCAAAAAATTAATTTAGTGTTCATCATTAAAAGCAAACGGCTGGAATCAGTTTTACCCTTTTTGCAAATCACGGGATTTCTCCCGGTTCACAAAAAGGGGTGAATTTTTATTTTCAAAAATAAACTGCACAAGTTAAAAGATGCACAAATTCATTTGTTTTCAAAACTGCATAATTAAAAAATCAATTGCATTTTCAAAAGTCCACTGCATATTTCAAACAGCATATGCATAATCAAATTACATATGCAAGCAAGTGCAACGTAAACCATGCCATGCATATAGGAAGATGCCAAAACAATAGGCTCCTCTACTGTTACATTGCAAGTCAAAGAGAAGCATGCAATTTTAAAATCAAATATGCAAGCATGAAATCTTTTTATTCTCATCATTTTCCAGCCTATGCAATTTCAGAACAAGTACAGCATACATCATTTTAATGTATCAAATTGTGCTAAGAGAGAGAAGGGAGATAGAAGTATGGTTTTGCAGGTTTTAGTTTAGGCAGGAAAGAGATACAAAATAAGCTGCAGCAGCATCTCATAAGAAAAAGAAAGCATGAAAAAGGAATGTGGACAAAACTCATAAAACAGTATAGTGCAGGGTATCAAGAAAGATACCAATGCATACAACCTGTAACGTAAGCCTTAGGGATAGGAAGGCCAAAATATATAACACAAAAAACTCCTTAAAACATTCAAGAGTTGATAACTTGCTGAAAGGCCTCAAAAAAAACCGAAAACCTTCAAACACTAAAAGCTGTCAAACATATACAAACCAATTCTCAAAGTTCTCAAGAAACCTGCTATCAACATAAACATAACCTGCATAAACCATTTCAAAGCCTTGATCCTTGAAACCTCAATCATCACAAACCTGTTCCATAACCTGTTAAACCATAAAACCTTTTCAAACTCTCCAACCTTATGTCCTAAACCATCAAACCAACATGGCCTAAACCATAAAGAACCTGCTATCTCATAAAACACCAACTTGTTCCATAACCTGTTAAACACAACCTTTTGGCCTAAACCATTAACCTACATAATCATCACCAAACCTGTACCATCCATAAAACCTTGGCCTAAACCATATCAAAACCTTAACCACAGCCTAAACCTGCGTAAACCAGTAACCATAAACCAGAACAACCTTAGGCCACAAACTAAAAACCTGTGAAGCCTCACAAAAAAACCAGAACAATACCAACTTATCCAACCAACATCCCAAACCCAGCAAAGGCCTCAAATTATATCATCATTGGCCAACAAAAAAAAGCATACAGAAGCATAGCTGAGAAGAAGAGAAAAAAAAAGCATCAACACTATCAAACCATTTCAACATGTCAAGGCAACAGTAAAGCATTCAAGGCATCCAGGCAACCAAACCCAACATACAGAAGCAGTAAAGAAGAAGAGAGAAAAGTATTCGAAGGTCACAGTTTAAGCAAAGCAAGGTAAAGGCAGAAGAGAAGAAATATATTGCACAAGTTTTCAGTTTTACTCATCATCAAACAAAAATAAGAACGAAATACCGGTAGTCCAAAGCAAGCTCACAGCGTCAACCTTCCTCGCCCTGGCCTCCTAGCTCGCCCCAACCTCCCTCCTCCTTCTCCAGGTAGCATTTCACCCTCTTTTTTCTCTCAAATTCCTCAAATAATCACATAAATACGAAGTCAGAATCAATGGATATAAGAATCACAAATATGCAAATTGTAACAAAACCCTAACGAATAAGAAAATGAATTTACCGTAAATCCGTCGCCCCCCTAGCGTCCACTGGAGGGAAGAGGAAGGTGGAGAACCGGTGGCCGTGGCAGGAAGACTCAGAAGCGAACGCGAAACGAAGAAGACTCAGAAGCGAACGCGAAAATGAAGAAGACTCAGAAGACGAACGCGTGAACGATGAAGATGTGCGCCGCTCAGTACCAATTCGTTTAACCCTAATTCAATTAAACCAAAACAATGTTTAACCCCTAATAAAATTATGTTTGGATCAGACTTGCTTCCTGCCTAAGCCCAACGTTTTACTTCAGTGCACCCCCCTTTTCTATTCTTGTTTTGGGCCCCCTTTAAAACCTTCAGCCCATACAATTATTTATCATCCATCTTTTTTATATACCTTTTTCTATTTTATTTTTCTTTAGTTTTTCTTTAGAATTTTATTAGTTTAGATAATTAGTAAGTTTAATCAAGAATAAGAGGTATAATTTAGTCAAAACTTTTTTTAAATAATGGGATCATTTTATTAGTTTGACTTTAGGTTTAATCTAGTAATTTTAGTATTTTTTATTAGGTTTAGAATTAATAGCTTTAAGTTTTAATTTAGTTTAATTATTCAATAACTCTTAAAATAATATTTTACTAATATTAAAAAAACATAAAAAACATGAAAAACATAAAAAGAGAAATTTAAGAATTAAAACACTTTATTTTTCTATAATCAATTCTCTTGTTTTATTAATATTAAATAAAAAACACAAAAATGCATAAAAATTAAAACTTTAAAAAAACATTTTTCTTTTCATTAATATTAAGCAAAAATATAAAAAATGCATGTTCGCACCATTTAGTCTATTATTTAATTGTTGCTATTTAATCATTATCCGCATAATTTACTATTTAATTATTTCATATTTACTTGCTTATTCCGTTTACGTTTCAATCTAAGGGAAAAACGATTAAATTTGTTGACTTCATGTCCTCAAGTCCGATCACGCGAATGTTTTTTTGCATTTCATTAAAACTTAGGACAATTTTTCCCCGAATCTTCAATCTTTTCAAAACTTATACCGTTCAAGCCAAAACTTCGACATTAGGTCGTCGCATCTTCAAAAACCCGTCCGTACCCCTTTTCGGCCAAAACAATTTATTTTTCAATCAGACGAACAATTTTAATAAAACAGATATTTCAAAAGGTTCCTATAGAGTACTATAGATACATTGAGTGATAATACCTTCCCACTGTATAATCAACCCCCGAATCATAGATCTCTTTTCAAAAACGCCTTGTATTTTATTACTTTTAAAAGTATTATTTACATTGCATATTTAGGGTTTTATTTCGCTCTTTCCCCTTTTCCCTTGGAAATAATAAAGCGCGGTGGCGACTCTTGCTTTTGTGAGACGAATTAATCAATAATTCGATCTCCGATTTACCCCGCTACATTTTTTATCGCTACAGAATTGGCGACTCTGCTGGGGAAAGATTGACCTCTTGCTGGTCCATCCCTAAGTGGGTTAAGCCTAATTTGTTTTGTCTGTTTTATTATTATTCGATTTGTTTGATTATGTGTTTAAATTGGGGTTGTTTGGGTTTTTTGCAAAGGACGAATCCTATACCCGGATTAAGTTACACTTAAGATTAGGACGGGCGGTACAGTCATGTTAACTTTGAGGGAGTAATCCCGAAGAAGGAGGCATGAGATCCCCCACTCAATGGAAGGCCCTCTTGAACTTAATATTTGTTTACCGAGTAATCGGAAAGACATTATTATTTTCGACCTAGGAGCCCGAGAAGTTGAGGACCGTAGAACCCTAACCCATCTTGGCCTTTTTAGGTGTAGCGCGGAGACTATAACGGAGTAATTCGGAAGTAGTTGTTACGCGATGCTACGCTCGGACGAGTTTCTCTTGAGAATATTGCTAATTATTGAGTAATCAAGACGTTGGTAATATCCGAAGGAGGAATGTAGACTCTGGGAACTCTTAGAACCTTGTCTTACAGGTGTGATTGAACCATTAGTACATACCTTGGGGTGGGCTTTACCCTCGACTCCATGCTGAACGTTGAACCTTTGAACCCCATGTTTGCAAACTTGTGTGTAACTGTTGCATTATCATTCATTCATGCATTCATCAACATTTTTGTAAAAAACTTGTTTTTCAAGGAACTTCAGAATGATTTTTGCAGACATCTCAGGTTATTATGGAATTTGGAAGGAGAAACACTCGAAGCTTTAGTTTTAAGGAGCCCGAGATTGAAGAACTGAAGAGTTTAATTCCGAAGATCGAGAACCCGACGGATTTTCAGAAGAAGTATGAGTCCATTATACCTCTCATGAAGCGCAAGATGAAGGAAGGCATTCTTAATACGTTGGTTCAATTCTACGATCCCTTGTACCGATGTTTCACCTTTCCGGATTACCAGTTAATGCCCACCTTAGAAGAGTACTCCTACTTACTTGGTTTGCCGATCACCGACTATGTTCCTTTTTCCGGATTAGAAGAGGAACCCAAATCTCACGAGATAGCGACCATCACCCACTTGAAGAAGTCAGAAATAGAGGAGAACATGACTACAAAAGGGGGAATCTGAGGTTTGTTTGTGCAGTTTTTGTTGAGGAAAGCTCGTCATTTCGCTGAGATAAAAGATACTATCGCCTTTGAAGACGTGTTTGCTTTACTCGCTTATGGTCTATTCTTGTTCTCTAACGTTGATAAGTTTGTGGATATCAACGCCATCAGAATTTTCTTGATTGGAAATCCGGTCCCTACGCTGCTAGGAGATACCTACTATTCCATCCATCTTCGAAACTCTTATCAAGGAGGAATGATTATTTGTTGTGCACCGTTGCTGTATCAGTGGTATGTTTCTCATCTACCTGGGTCTGATGTTTTCTGGGATCTCGAGAAGGAGCCGCGATGGGCGCCAAAAATTATGGCTCTCACTCATTTCGACATTGATTGGTACAATCGAGTTTACTACAACGTGAAGATCATCGATAGCTGTGGTGTTTTTCCTAACGTGCCTCTTCTCGGTACGAGAGGTGGAATTAACTATAATCCTGTTCTCGCGCGCCGTCAGTTTGGATACCCGATGAGAGATAAGCCAAACAACATCCGTGTGAGTGGTTTCTTTCTTCAAGAAGGACAAGATCATCAGGCAGCTAAGAGGGAGATCGAAGGAGCTTGGCGCCACATCCATAGGAAAGGGAGAGATATGTTAGGACCTAAGGGTGTCATTTCTTTGGAGCCTTATCTACATTGGGTCCGTGCTAGGGCTTGTGCTCTCAAGATGCCCTATAAACTTGAGAAACCTTTATTCCCTACCGTTGCACCATCATCTGTTGATTTCCCTATCGCGAATATAGGAGAATACCAAGGAAATCTGGCCAGGATGAAGTCCGAGAGAGATGCTTGGAAAGAAAAGTACAATATGTCTGAATATGAGAATCGAGTCCTGACTCGACAACTAAAGGAAAAGGAGGATTTACTCTTTATTCAAGACGATTGGTTCATTGATCATGATGAGAAGCTTCGTCAAAAGGATGCTTTATTGAAGAAGTATGCTAGTGAAAGGAAGAGAAAGAAGGGAGGTTCGGTAAGCGTTGCTCTTGTTCCTAATCCGCAGAAGGAAATCATTGATCGACTGGTAGCTGAGAAGGAAGAGATGGAAGACTTTTATGAAGAGAAGATCAAGAAGCTCCGGTTACAGTTGGCATTTGGTCCTTCATCTGATGATTCCGAGTGATCTTTAGCTTTTAGTTTTATTTTTATTGATGTTATTTTGTAAAACTTTGTAAAAGGGCTTCATGTTCCGAATTTGTAATTTACTGCTTTATTATGGACTTCATGTCCCAAAGTTGTAATTTATTGCTTTATTATGGACTTCATGTCCCAAAGTTGTAATTTATTGTTTTGTTGTTCTAAAGTTGTAAGTTGTAATTTACCGCTTTTGATTAATGGATTGAGTTTTTGTTGTTCCAAATTCCTTTACCATTGATGTGTGCAAAATTATTAAAGTTCCTTGAAAAACTATTAAAATAAATCATCATTTGCATCACACATCATGCATCATCCAACATTCCACGTCACATGTTTTTTAGAGTCTCATCCTTGTTTCTTTTTCCACTCTAAAGGGTTGTCAAGTTGTCTCACCGATACGACACTCGAGCCAATCGTCAGAGGAAAATGGAAGATCTGGAACAGGAAAACCATGAGCTTCGTGAGGAGGTCGCTACCCTTCGTGTCGGTATGGAAAAGTTAACTGCGCTAGTGGAAAGTTTGGTGGTTGTTCAGAATCAGCCACCGACTACAACTACTGAGATTCAGACTTCAACTACTGTGGTTTCCGAGGTTGTCACCGTTCCTACATCTGTGACTCAAATCAACTCTCTGCTTCAACATCAGATGCCGAAAGGTTTTCCGTGGGGAATGCCTTACAACTTTGTGCCAGAGGGGTATCAGCCTGTCGTACAGCCTTTGTTTCAACCTGCTTTGTCTCTTCCTCAACCAGAGACAACTGCCATGCCGCCGGTAATCCCGTCTGTAACACCTTTTCTGCAACCGGTAATGACAATTGTCGCTCCTGTGGTTCACTCCATGCCATACTTGAATGAACCTACTTATCCTACCGAGCCTGCTGAAAGTTTGGGTCTTTTTGATAGAATGGAAGAGTTTCAGGATCAGTTCCAAGAAATGCAGAAGGAGCTTAGAGCGTTAAAGGGGAAGGATCTGTTTGGGAAGAACACTCATGACCTATGTTTAGTTCCGAATGTCAAGATTCCAGCAAATTCAAAGTGCCAGACTTTGAAAGATATAAGGGTGATTCGTGTCCTAGAAGTCATTTGCCAATGTACGTGAGAAAGATGTCTACGTATTCCGATGATCATGACTTGTTGATTCATTATTTTCAAGATAGTTTGACGGGTGCTGCTCTAAAGTGGTATATGGGTTTAGACAGTATTCAGATCCGCAACTTCAACGATCTTAGCGAAGCCTTTGTTCACCAGTATAAGTACAACGTTGACATGGCGCCGGACAGGGATCAACTCCGGGCGATGTCGCAAAGAGACAGAGAATCTTTTAAGGAATACGCCCAGAGGTGGCGTGAAATTGCTGCTCAAATCTATCCACCTCTTGAGGAGAAAGAGATGACTAAGATATTTTTGAAGACTTTAGGTTCCTTTTACTATGAAAGAATGATTGCCAGCGCACTCAGTGACTTCACCGAAATGGTAAGCATGGGCATGCGGTTAGAGGAAGGGATTCGTGAAGGGCGTTTGGTTAAAGAAGGAAGTCCGTCTAGCAGTACTAAGAAGTTTGGAAGTGTTTTCCCGAAAAGAAAAGAGCAGGATGTCAGCGCATTGTTCCCAGGGAGACCGAGGAGAGGTTACTCTCACGTTGCGGCAGTCACTCCGGCTGTCTGCCCAGCTTTGATGACCCTAGCTCATCAAACCCCACCAACTCAACAACGGCCATTTCAGCAGCAGCCTCGACAACAGGCTTATCCATTCAACAATCAGAACCGTTCTCCAAGAAAACCGCAGTTCGATGCCATTCCTATGACTTATACTGAATTGTTCCCTGCTCTTATCAGAAAGAATCTCATAACGACAAAGCCTCCTTCTGTCGCACCGAATAGTACTTCTCCGTGGTACAAGGCGGATCAGTTTTGTGAATATCATCAGGGGTCGCCGGGGCACAACCTTGAGAGTTGTTTTGCTCTGAAGGCGGACGTGCAGAGGTTGATTAAGAATGGTATCTTGTCTTTCAAGGATGTTAATCCAAATTTTAGAGATAATCCTTTGCCTCGACATGGAGCAGCTTCAGTGAATATGGTGGAAGGTTGTCCGGGAAAGTTTCGAGTTTTTCAAGTTGAACACATTAGAGAGTCGTTGATCAGGTTACATCAGAGTTTAAGAAGACTTGCCTTTGTTAGGCATCAGCATGATTATGACGTTTGTGAATTTTGTTCAAGAGAGGATGATTGCCCTATTGTGAAGGAGGATATTCGGAAGTTGTTAGACCAGAGAGTTATCACTATTACATATGACAGAGATCCGGAGGATGAAGTTAATGTTATAATACCGCGGTTCAATTTGCCTGAATCAGTAGAGATCGCTTACGACAGTCAGACTGCACCTGTTGATCCTTTGATCATTTACCCACCTGGTCTTGTGCCTTACAACTCAGACCAAGCTGTACCGTATAAGTATAATGCCACAATGATTGAGAATGGGGTATAAGTCCCTATACCAACAAGGCCGTCTTTTGTTAACATTGCTGATGTGAGTAGAGTTACGAGAAGTGGACGTGTCTTTGCAGCAGTACCTTTGAAGAGACCAGAAGTTCAAGTTAGGAGGCCCATACCTGCAGAAATTCCAGTGAGAAATGTTGAACCAAGGGTTGAGATAGGCCGATCCAGTGAACCTATCCCTCGCCCTGAGGATGATGAGATCTTGAAGCTTATCAAGAGAAGTGAATATAAGATTGTGGATCAACTATTGCAAACTCCTTCCAAGATTTATTTGCTTGCTTTACTGAGAGATTCTGGTGCCCATAGAGAAGCTTTGATGAAGGTCTTGGACCAGGCGTTCGTGGATCATGATGTGACGATTGACCAATTTGATGGAATTGTGGGAAATATTACTTCGTGTAACAATCTTGGTTTCAGTGATGAAGAACTCCCGGAGGAGGGAAGGAACCATAATATGGCTTTGCATATCTCAATAAGTTGTGGAAATGATACTTTATCAAGCGTGTTGGTAGATACAGGTTCGTCGTTAAATGTAATGCCCAAAACTACATTTTCTCGACTCTCATATCAAGGTTCTCCCATGAGACCCAGTGGAGTAATTGTTAAAGCGTTTGATGGTTCTCGGAAGACTGTCATTGGTGAAGTGGATCTTCCTATAGTAATTGGCCCTCATACTTTTCAGATCACTTTTCAAGAAATGGATATTCGTGCTGCCTACAGTTGCTTATTGGGTCGCCCATGGATCCATGATGCAGGGGCAGTCACTTCCACGCTCCATCAGAGATTGAAGTTTGTGAGGCATGGGAAGCTAGTGATGATCGGTGGAGAGCAGACTATGATGGTAAGCCATTTATCATCCTTCTGTTTTATTGATGTTGATGAGGATGTTGGAACCCAGTTCCAAGGTCTATCTGTTGCCAAGAATGAAGTGAAGAAGCAAGGGGCATCTATTTCTTCTTTTGAGGATGCGCGATGAGTGGTGGAAAGTGGTTCGGCTGAAGGTTGGGGCCAGGTGCTGACTTTGCCCGAGAACAAGTCTGGAGAAGGTCTTGGTTTTCGTCCCGTGTCTGCGAGAGTCAAGCAGGAAGTGGTTACTCGTCCGATTCAAGAGGTGTTCCGAAGCGCAGGTTTTATCCATCCGACTCCTCCTGAAGTTGATGCTATCATAGAGGACGATTCTGAGGAGGATTTACCCGATTTTGTGACGCATGGATTGGCTTGCCAAAACTGGATTGCTGTTAATGTTCCTGTTGTGATGCACCTTTCCGAGTAATATTTTGTTTTGTTTTTGAAAAACTTTCGCTCTGCCCAAGGTGAAAAGTATTTTTGTGTCGAGCTATGATAAAAATAAATCCTTTTGCTCTGCCCAAGGCAAAAGAGAAATGTCTGGGCTCTTTGTTTCAAGTATTTCCCTTCAATGAATAAAAATGTTATTTTGTCCACTACTGTTTTATTTTTTCACATTTTTTTCTGGGAAATAGTAATGAAAATTAATTGGTAGTAATAGGAAAATATAATAATATTTTGTTTCATTTATACAACATTCATATTAATCGACTTCTAAAATAAAGCATAATCATATGTGCAGATTGATCCATGACTTAACCATTGAAAACAATGATCCTATGCCCTCTCCCAACTTTGAATTCCCTGTGTTCAGAGCCGAAGAAGAGGATAGTGAAGAGATTCCTGTTGAAATTTCCTGTTTGGTTGAGCATGATGAGAGGATTATTCAGCCATTTGAAGAACCTGTAGAGTTGTTCAACTTGGGTGATGAAGAAGATAGAAAGGAAGTCAAAGTCGGAGCATTGCTTATCCCAGAGGTTAAAGAGAAAATGTTGGAGCTTCTCAAAGAGTATGTTGATGTGTTTGCTTGGTCCTACCAAGATATGCCAGGTTTAGACAACAATATTGTGGAGCATCGTTTACCGTTGAGACCTGAATGTCCGCCGATTAAGCAGAATTTGAGAAGGACTCGTCCCGATATGGCTGACAAGATCAAAGAAGAAGTTCAGAAGCAGATTAATGCAGGTTTCCTTGTTACATCGGTCTATCCTCAGTGGTTAGCCAATATAGTGCCTGTTGCTAAGAAGGATGGCAAAGTCCGGATGTGTGTAGACTATCGAGATCTGAATAGAGATAGCCCAAAGGATGACTTCCCATTACCTCACATTGACGTATTGGTCGACAGTACCGCCAAGTTCAAAGTCTTCTCTTTCATGGATGGCTTCTCTGGTTACAATCAAATCAAGATGGAACTAGAAGATATGGAGAAGACAGCTTTCATTACACCTTGGGGAACATTTTGTTATCGTGTTATGCCGTTTGGTCTGAGGAATGCTGGTGCAACATACCAAAGAGCCATGACTGCTTTGTTCCATGATATGATGCATAAAGAGATCGAAGTGTATGTGGATGACATGATTGCCAAATCACAAACTGAAGAAGATCACTTGGAACATTTATTGAAGTTATTCCAGCGCTTGAGAAAGTATAAACTCCGTCTGAATCCCAACAAGTGCACTTTTGGTGTTCGTTCTGGAAGACTTCTGGGTTTCATTGTCAGTCAGAAAGGTATTGAGGTAGATCCTGATAAAGTCAAAGCTATTCGAGAAATGCCCGCACCCAAGACGGAAAAACAAGTAAGAGGATTCCTTGGGAGATTGAATTATATTTCTAGATTTATATCTCATATGACTGCTACCTGTGGGCCGATTTTCAAGCTTCTCCGAAAGAACCAAGGATGTGTGTGGATAGAAGATTGTCAGAGAGCTTTTGATAGTATCAAAGAATATTTGCTTGAACCTCCCATATTGATTCCTCCAGTGGAAGGAAGACCTTTGATTATGTACCTGACTATATTGGAAGATTCCATGGGATGTGTGCTTGGTCAACAAGATGAGACTGGAAGAAAGGAACATGCGGTATATTATCTGAGTAAGAAATTCACAGACTGTGAGTCTCGATACTCAATGCTTGAGAAAACCTGTTGTGCTTTAGCTTGGGCTGCTCGCCGTCTGTGCCAGTATATGATTAACCATACCACTTGGTTGATCTCCAAAATGGATCCGATCAAGTATATCTTTGAGAAACCCGCCTTATCTGGAAGAATAGCCCGTTGGCAGATGTTGTTATCTGAATATGACATTGAGTATCACACTCAGAAAGCAATCAAAGGGAGTATTTTAGCCGATCATTTGGCTCACCAACCAATTGAAGATTATCAATCCATCAAGTTTGATTTCCCAGATGAAGATGTTATGTACCTGAAAGCTAAAGATTGTGAAGAGCCGTTACCTGAAGAAGGACCTGATCCCGAATCCCATTGGGGTTTAATATTTGACGGAGCTGTGAATTCCTATGGAAATGGAATTGGGGCAATCATCGTCACTCCCCGAGGTACTCATATCCCGTTCACGGCGAGATTGAAGTTTGACTGCACGAACAACATGGCTGAGTATGAGGCGTGTATTATGGGTCTCAAAGAAGCAGTGGATCTAAGGATTAAGATTCTTGATATTTACGGAGATTCGGCATTGGTAATTAATCAAATCAAAGGAGAATGGGAGACTCGTCATCCTGGTTTGATCCCTTACAGAGACTATGCTAGAAGATTGTTGACTTTCTTCAACAAAGTGGAATTACATCATATCCCTAGAGATGAGAATCAAATGGCTGATGCTTTAGCTACTTTGTCTTCAATGTTTCAAGTGAATGGTTGGAACGATGTGCCTACAATCAGAGTTATGCGCCTTGACAGACCTGCTCATGTGTTCTCAGTAGAAGAGGTTACCGACGACAAACCGTGGTTCTATGACATTAAACGTGTTCTTCAAACTCAAGAGTACCCGCCTGGGGCATCCAATAAAGATAGGAAGACATTGAGAAGATTAGCAAGCAGTTTCTTCCTCAATGAAGAAGTTTTGTATAAGAGGAATTACGACATGGTCTTGCTCAGATGTGTAGACAAACGTGAAGCAGACATGCCGATGCAAGAAGTACATGAAGGGTCTTTTGGCACTCATGCCAACGGACATGCGATGGCTAGAAAGATGTTGAGAGCTGGCTACTATTGGATGACGATGGAATCAGATTGCTGCAAATATGTGAAGAAATGTCATAAATGCCAAATTTATGCAGACAGGATGCATGTGCCACCGACCCTCCTTAACGTTATCTCTTCACCTTGGCCTTTCTCTATGTGGGGCATTGATATGATTGGAATGATTGAACCCAAAGCTTCAAATGGTCATCGTTTCATCTTGGTAGCGATCGATTATTTTACTAAATGGGTGGAAGCAGCATCTTATGCTAATGTAACCAGACAGGTGGTGGTCAGATTTATCAAGAATCAGATCATTTGTCGATACGGTATCCCGAGCAAGATTATCATTGATAATGGTTCGAATTTGAATAACAAGATAATTAGAGAGCTTTGTGAAGAGTTCAAGATCGAACATCATAATTCTTCTCCTTACAGGCCGAAGATGAATGGGGTTGTTGAAGCTGCTAACAAGAATATTAAGAAGATTGTCCAGAAGATGGTGGTAACTTATAAAGATTGGCATGAAATGCTTCCGTTTGCTTTACATGGATACCGTACTTCAGTTCGAACTTCAACAGGTGCAACCCCATTTTCCCTAGTTTATGGTATGGAAGCAGTACTTCCCGTGGAGGTTGAGATTCCGTCTCTGAGAGTGTTGATGGAAGCTAAACTTTCTGAGGCCGAATGGTGTCAAAGTAGGTATGATCAGTTGAATTTAATTGAAGAAAAGAGATTGACAGCGTTGTGTCACGGTCAATTATATCAGCAGAGAATGAAGAAGGCTTTTGATAAGAAGGTTCGACCGCGTGAGTTCAGAGAAGGTGACCTTGTGCTCAAGAGGATATTATCTTTCCATCCTGATTCTAGGGGCAAGTGGGCTCCGAATTATGAAGGACCGTATGTCGTTAAGAAAGTTTTTTCTGGAGGTGCCTTGATTCTCACCAATATGGACGGTGAAGAACTCCCGCGTCCCATGAACACCGATGCAGTCAAGAAGTATTTCGCTTAGGTTTGAGTTGACAGTTTGCTAGGTTGAAAACCCGAAGAGACGGCTTAGGCAAGCTTTTGGTCAGACCAGTCTGGGCATTTGAGCACATTTTGGGAATTCGAAGTTGTTAGGGAGAATAGTGATCATTATTTTTGTGTAACCCTTTCTTTCATGTACTATTTGCCAAACTTTTGTAAACCGTTGGAGTCGCATTGTTAGCGAACTACCATCTTATTAATGAAATTTGAGCATTTACCTTTTGTGGGCAAAATTTTAATTTTTATGGAAATATTTGAAATAAAGTTATTTAAAGTATTTTTATTTTAAAAATGCGTCATAAATAATGAAAGGAATATTAACAGTTGTTCCGAGGATGGTCAAGCCATGAAATGCAACAGTACAGTAATTTATCCTTGCATGATGAACATGTTTTATTTCAAAATCGTCATGAGGTGTTGGTTGTGTAAACTTGTGTTTCTGGTGGTACTAAGTTTGGTGACTCCCCAGCTTTTCCAGTTAAGCGTTGTTTTGGCTACCTTTGTTCGAGCAGATTTCGGAAGTGTGGTACGCTTTGTCTCTTGCCAGTAGCCTGTTGGTATTAGAAGATTTGGATTTGGATACTTTTCTCCTCAGAAGACTTGAACCTTGTGGCGTGTTACGCTCCGACGTTGCTTTGGGGGTTCCAGTTCCAGTTATTTTCCGTCTTTTTTAAGATTGGCCGAGTATCTATCTTTTCGTGACATCTTATCGTCTTCAGGATATTCCATCTGTTCGTTTTGTCAGCATAACATTCATGTATTCATTTACACTCATATCACGCATACATACTCACATTTGCCGTTGATTTTGGGTTGTACCTTGTTTATTCAAACAGCGTACATGTTTCTTTCTAAGTAGAAGGTTAGCTTAGGCAGAAAATGTGCTTCCTTTCTAAATTCCCCAACTGAGCTAATCCTCATGGATGATGTTTGATTTAGCTTACCTTGTCCATTTCTGGATAGGATGAATCCCCAATCAAGTTACTTTCTCATTGGGTGGAGTCTTGTTTGACTGTTTTCTCTCTAGTTTATTCCTGGATGAAGTTTTTGTCTCTTGCATAGGCTATCTCATTGATTTTCCCCAGTGAAATCGTGACCTAGATGAATGGTGCATTTATTTTGCACATTTAAGTATGTTATCTCCTCGGGAAGGACTGATTCATGATTCTCTTTGACGGAGATTTTTATTCTCTGCCAGTGTCATCGCAACTTCCTTCTGAGTTACTTTTCGGAAAACGACAAGCGGCAGCTCTTCACGAGCAACTTGTACGTTATTATTACTTTGGAAAACGACAAGCGGCAGCTCTTCACGAGCAACTTGTGCGCTATCATTATTTTCGGAAAACGACAAGCGGCAGCTCTTCACGAGCAACTTGTACGTTATATACATCGGAAAACAACAAGCGGCAGCTCTTCACGAGCAACTTGTGCGTTATTATTATCTTTGGAAAACGACAAGCGGCAGCTCTTCACGAGCAACTTGTGCGCTATCATTATTTTCGGAAAACGACAAGCGGCAGCTCTTCACGAGCAACTTGTACGTTATAGACATCGGAAAACGACAAGCGGCAGCTCTTCACGAGCAACTTGTGCGCTATCATTATTTTCGGAAAATGACAAGCGGCAGCTCTTCACGAGCAACTTGTATGTTATAGACATCGGAAAACGACAAGCGGCAGCTCTTCACGAGCAACTTGTGCGTTATTATTATTTTTGGAAAACGACAAGCGGCGGTCTCTTCATGAGCAACTTGTACGTTATAGACATCGTTAGAAAATGGCAAGCGGCAGTCTCTTTATTTGAGCAACTTGTACGTTATTATCTTTCTGGAATACAACAAGTGGCAGCCTCTTTATTTGAGCAGCTCGTATGTTATTGGTATTTTCTTTGGAAAACAGCAAGTGGCGGCTTCTTTATTTGAGCAGCTTGTGTGTTATTGATACCCTTGGACGACAGCAAGTGGCAGTTTCTTTATTTGAACAGCTTGCATATCTACAATCTTATTATTATCTCAGCATTAATTGGTATATCTCGGGAAATCTCGCAGAGAAGCTTGTCATGAATCATTACCTTCCGAAGTCGGTAATCCATTATCAGCAAATTTGATACTCTCTGTCTATCTTTGACCTTGAGTTGTGAACTCACTGTTATTTTTGGGTCAATAATCTGTTTTATGGCCTATGCAAGATGCCTTCTTTGTTAGGGTCAGAGGTCGTATTCCCCCAATTTTATTCGCTGTCAGGAGTCTGTCGTTTGAGGTCGATGGCTCGTTTCCCCAGTAGTGTATAATCCATGTCCCTGTGTTTTGTTGGTGTTTGATTTCTCCAGCATTGTCTTGTCTCATACAATATTTTTCTCTGTGAATTCAATTACTACATTCATATCAAGCATAATGGCGGCATCTTAGGACAAAATTTGCGTATTATGTAAGTACCTTCAATCTCGTCGAAACGAAGATTTTAATCTTCATATCTCCGGATAGAAGAAACTTAAATAGGGGCAGCTGTTGTACCCCAAATTTTGACCTAAGATACCATCTCCCATCTGCATCATTACATTGCAAGCGTTTTGATCTATTGATTTTAAAAATTCATAACTTTTTCGAGTCGAGAGCTGTTTATTTTTTGAATGCTAAATTTATTAATCGATCAATGCTAAAACAATGTTTATTAATTATTTATCATCTTAAATTTAAATAATTGGAATTTATTTTCAATTATTATATAATTTAAAGATTTATAAATAATAAAATAAATATCTGAAAAGAGGTTTATTAATTGATCAAACAATGTTCATTTAATTATTTATTGTTCTAAGTTTAAATAGTTGAAATTTTATTTTCAGTTATTATAATTTAGAAGAATTAAAAATAATGAAGTAAATAATTGAAGTTATTAATTGATCAATGATGTTTATTTATTTGTTTATTATTCTGAATTTAAGTAATTGAAATTGATTTTCAGTTACTATATAATTTAAAGAATTATAAACGATAAATAAATAATTGGAAAGAAGAAAGAATTAATTGGTAAAATATTAGAATTTTATTTACTTTATTCTAATTATTACAATTGTTATTTAAATATTGTATTATTTACAAAATATTTACAATAACAATTATATAAAATGCTTAAAGTAAAATAAAAACTATTCTAATTTTTCCTAAATTCTAAATCTTCATCTTCTATCCAATGCTTCTTTGTCTGCTCATTTAATTCTACCTGCAAAACAATTAAAAGAAAAAGTCAGAAATAAATAAATAATTAAAAGCAAAAAATTAATTTAGTGTTCATCATTAAAAGCAAACGGCTGGAATCAGTTTTACCCTTTTTGCAAATCACGGGATTTCTCCCGGTTCACAAAAAGGGGTGAATTTTTATTTTCAAAAATAAACCGCACAAGTTAAAAGATGCACAAATTCATTTGTTTTCAAAACTGCATAATTAAAAAATCAATTGCATTTTCAAAAGTCCACTGCATATTTCAAACAGCATATGCATAATCAAATTACATATGCAAGCAAGTGCAACGTAAACCATGCCATGCATATAGGAAGATGCCAAAACAATAGGCTCCTCTACTGTTACATTGCAAGTCAAAGAGAAGCATGCAGTTTTAAAATCAAATATGCAAGCATGAAATCTTTCTATTCTCATCATTTTCCAGCCTATGCAATTTCAGAACAAGTACAGCATACATCATTTTAATGTATCAAATTGTGCTAAGAGAGAGAAGGGAGATAGAAGTATGGTTTTGCAGGTTTTGGTTTAGGCAGGAAAGAGATACAAAACAAGCTGCAGCAGCATCTCATAAGAAAAAGAAAGCATGAAAAAGGAATGTGGACAAAACTGATAAAACAGTATAGTGCAGGGTATCAAGAAAGATACCAATGCATACAACCTGTAACGTAAGCCTTAGGGATAGGAAGGCCAAAATATATAACACAAAAAACTCCTTAAAACATTCAAGAGTTGATAACTTGCTGAAAGGCCTAAAAAAAAACCGAAAACCTTCAAACACTAAAAGCTGTCAAACATATACAAACCAATTCTCAAAGTTCTCAAGAAACCTGCTATCAACATAAACATAACTTGCATAAACCATTTCAAAGCCTTGAGCCTTGAAACCTCAATCATCACAAACCTGTTCCATAACCTGTTAAACCATAAAACCTTTTCAAACTCTCCAACCTTATGTCCTAAACCATCAAACCAACATGGCCTAAACCATAAAGAACCTGCTATCTCATAAAACACCAACCTGTTCCATAACCTGTTAAACACAACCTTATGGCCTAAACCATTAACCTACATAATCATCACCAAACCTGTACCATCCATAAAACCTTGGCCTAAACCATATCAAAACCTTAACCACGGCATAAACCTGCGTAAACCAGTAACCATAAACCAGAACAACCTTAGGCCACAAACCAAAAACCTGTGAAGCCTCACAAAAAAACCAGAACAATACCAACTTATCCAACCAACATCCCAAACCCAGCAAAGGCCTCAGATTATATCATCATTGGCCAACAAAAAAAAAGCATACAGAAGCATAGCTGAGAAGAAGAGAAAAAAAAAAGCATCAACACTGTCAAACCATTTCAACATGTCAAGGCAACAGTAAAGCATTCAAGGCATCCAGGCAACCAAACCCAACATACAGAAGCAGTAAAGAAGAAGAGAGAAAAGTATTCGAAGGTCACAGTTTAAGCAAAGCAAGGTAAAGGCAGAAGAGAAGAAATATATTGCACAAGTTTTCAGTTTTACTCATCATCAAACAAAAATAAGAACGAAATACCGGTAGTCCGAAGCAAGCTCACGGCGTCAACCTTCCTCGCCCCGGCCTCCTAGCTCACCCCAACCTCCCTCCTCCTTCTCCAGGTAGCATTTCACCCTCTTTTTTCTCTCAAACTCCTCAAATAATCACATAAATACGAAGTCAGAATCAATGGATATAAGAATCACAAACATGCAAATTGTAAAAAAACCCTAACGAATAAGAAAATGAATTTACCATAAATCCGTCGCCCCCCTAGCGTCCACTGGAGGGAAGAGGAAGGTGGACAACCGGTGGCCGTGGCAGGAAGACTCAGAAGCGAACGCGAAACGAAGAAGACTCAGAAGCGAACGCGAAAATGAAGAAGACTCAGAAGACGAACGCGTGAACGATGAAGATGTGCGCCGCTCAGTACCAATTCGTTTAACCCTAATTCAATTAAACCAAAACAATGTTTAACCCCTAATAAAATTATGTTTAGATCAGACTTGCTTCCTGCCTAAGCCCAACGTTTTACTTCAGTGCACCCCCCTTTTCTATTCTTGTTTTGGGCCCCCTTTAAAACCTTCAGCCCATACAATTATTTATCATCCATCTTTTTTATATACCTTTTTCTATTTTATTTTCCTTTAGTTTTTCTTTAGAATTTTATTAGTTTAGATAATTAGTAAGTTTAATCAAGAATAAGAGGTATAATTTAATCAAAACTTTTTTTAAATAATGGGATCATTTTATTAGTTTGACTTTAGGTTTAATCTAGTAATTTTAGTATTTTTTATTAGGTTTAGAATTAATAGCTTTAAGTTTTAATTTAGTTTAATTATTCAATAACTCTTAAAATAATATTTTACTAATATTAAAAAAACATAAAAAACATGAAAAACATAAAAAGAGAAATTTAAGAATTAAAACACTTTATTTTTCTATAATCAATTCTCTTGTTTTATTAATATTAAATAAAAAACACAAAAATGCATAAAAATTAAAACTTTAAAAAAACATTTTTCTTTTCATTAATATTAAACAAAAATATAAAAAATGCATGTTCGCACCATTTAGTCTATTATTTAATTGTTGCTATTTAATCATTATCCGCATAATTTACTATTTAATTATTTCATATTTACTTGCTTATTCCGTTTACGTTTAAATCCAAGGGAAAAACGATTAAATTTGTTGACTTCATGTCCTCAAGTCCGATCACGCGAATGTTTTTTTGCATTTCATTAAAACTTAGGACAATTTTTCCCCGAATCTTCAATCTTTTCAAAACTTATACCGTTCAAGCCAAAACTTCGACATTAGGTCGTCGCATCTTCAAAAACCCGTCTGTACCCCTTTTCGGCCAAAACAATTTATTTTTCAATCAGACGAACAATTTTAATAAAACAGATATTTCAAAAGGTTCCTATAGAGTACTATAGATACATTGGGTGCTAATACCTTCCCACTGTATAATCAACCCCCGAACCATAGATCTCTTTTCAAAAACGCCTTGTATTTTATTACTTTTAAAAGTATTATTTACATTGCATATTTAGGGTTTTATTTCGCTCTTTCCCCTTTTCCCTTGGAAATAATAAAGCGCGGTGGCGACTCTTGCTTTTGTGAGACGAATTAATCAATAATTCGATCTCCGATTTACCCCGCTACATTTTTTATCGCTACACACGGATGCCATTCTGATACTCATTCAGATCCAACTTTCAGATACAGTTCAGATACACTCCAGACCCGGATGCCATTCTGATGCTCATTCAGATCCAACTTTCATATAAAATTCACATATACTCCAGACACGGATGCCATCATGATACTCATTCAAAATCAGCTTCCAGATACAGTTCAGATACACTCCAGACACGGACGCCATTCTGACACTCATTCAGAGCCTCTTTCAGATACAGTTCAGATACACTCCAGACACGAATGCCATTATGATACTCATTCAAAATTTCAACTTCCAGATACAATTCAGATACGCTTCAGACATGAATGTCATTCTGATACTCATTCAAAATCAGCTTCCAGATACAGTTCAGATGCACTTCATACACGTACGCCATTCTTACACTCATTCAGAGCCTCTTCCAGATACAGTTCAGATACGCCCCAGACATGGACGTCATTTTGATACTCATTCTTTCAGCTTACAAATTACAATTCAACAATCGCCTTTGGATGGCATCTACAAGCCCATCTCCAACAACTTTCTATCATCTCTCCAAATGGCATATTTAAGCCCATTCCCTCTACCATCACATCGCCGAGTGCAAATTTCTAGGCACTCTAGTGTCCAATCATCTTCCACCTTCGAGTCACGAAAGGCAAAACTTTCCAATCTAACTCTTCAAGCTTAATAAGATTGAACAGGGGCAGATGTTATACCCCAAAATTTTCCCTCTCACTTATCAAGAATTTGCTCACAAGATCTCCTTGGGCTCAAGACTGCACTAGGGTTTGATCAGCTCAAGACACCTCCTTATGCACTAATGACCCAAAACTAGGGTTTGAGTTTGCACAAAGATTTTTGAACCTTCTATACCCCATATGATTTTCATGGATCATTATGGACCCCCTAGTTTACTCATGTCAATTTTCAAGCCTTGGATCACATTTTTGATCAGTCAATTGAGCAGTTGACCTAAAAATTAGTTGTATTGGGGAAAAAGTCAATTATGGCCAATTTAAAGTGAAACTTCATAATTTTTTAACCAAATCAACATTTTAAACTCATATGTATCATTTTATAAAGTTTGGACCACAAATCCTCAAGAAATTTGATCAAATCTCCAAAAGGGCAAAATGGTCAAAATTAGGGTTTTGACTGGGAAAGGGCAATTTCTGATTTTTGACCTATCAAATGGTCAATTTGTTTAAGGCATGATATCAAGATTCCAATTGCATCATTTTTACCTAATGACATGGTTCAAAACATTGCAAGTCCATTGGATTTACAAATGAATTTTACAGTCAACTGATCAAAAGTCAACTGTATACTAAAAAGTCAAACTTTGACTTTTTGGTCAAATTCAAGTGCCAAAGATCACAATTCATCAAAACATGTAAAAATATGAAGCTTATTCATCAAGAAATCAAAAGGTCAAGATTTCATTTTGAAAAGTCAAAATTTCTAAACTTAGAATTTTTTCAAAGTGTTGGAAATTTCATGTTTTTTCATAACTTTGAGCCAAATTTTCACCATGATGCAAGATGATTCAAGAGAAACTTCAAACATGAAAGTTGTAGATCCCCATGAAATATAAAATTTTGATTTACACAACTCCTTCCAAAATGCTTGGATCTCAAGTTATAATTTTATGAACATGTGGTCATGAAACTAAACACTTAGTGAAATTTTGCCCTAATTTGGTCAGGATTTTGACCCAACTTCGTGGCACTTTTTCATATAGTTCCAAGGGGAATCTTAAAAATAAATTCAAATATGGGTTGTAAAGCACATTGAAAGCTTTCCAAAATTTCAAATAACTCCTTGAGATCATACTTGAGTAGGGAGAATCGAAGAGATGAAGTTAGGGTTTTGTCACTTGAATTACAAGTCATTTTTGATGAACACATGAACCAAATCAATGCTAGGCTGCATAATCTTTGCTTTGCAGGCCTCAAACTTGTTTGTCACTCCATGATTAAATATTTACACAACTGTTAGGGCTGTGATCCAAGCAATTGAGCTATCATCCAAGTTGCATTTCCATTAATGGCACAAAGGTAACATTGTCATTCTTGTAAAGCAAGCTTTTTGCATAAAGTCCATTCTTGAGCCTCTAACTTGTTCCCTCTAATCACACTCCATCCACAAAGTCAGAAGCAAGCTTGTTTAAATAATAACAACTCTATCTTAGCAAGTACACAAGGCTTTGAAACTTGAATTTCTCAAAAATCACATGTTATACATAAACTTGTGATTTTGAATTCTGACCAACAAGAGGTCTCCAAACTTGTTGCTTATAAATAGAGTCATTATTTGTGAGCTATAGGGTGAGCTTAAGCACCCTGAAATACACCAAAACTCTCTCAAATCATAAATTGCACAAAAACTCCATTGTTGCACAGTTTCTGACCTTGAACATCAAACTCACATTTCCCCCGTGCGTTTCTTGGCCTTTTAGTTTCTAAAGCTTTCTTACATCAAGTGTAACCTATCCCTATCCCTGTTTCATTGTTGTAACATCATTTACCATATCCTCTATAACCAAAAATAAAGCATTGCATATTGACTTCTCCAAGTCATTTCAGCCACTCTCAACTCAAGCAAACCATTGCATTAGCTTCCTAGGACCTCAAGACAGCTAACCTGATCATCACCATCACTTGAAACAAGCTCAAACTCCAAACACGATTTCCAGTTTTGAGGTAAGTTTTCTCAACTTAGAACTCCTCATACAGGCATCATCAATAGTTTATTTGTGAATAAAACATGTAGATATCATTGCCCTGAAGCTAACCATGTCCATAGTTTCCATTAATTTTGCTTGAGCTTAGAGAATTTTGAAACTGAAATTTTTGAAATTTTTAGGGTTCAGATTAGGGCCATTAAAATTCATGCTTATCTTTGATCTATGGTTTTAATACTTTACATTTCTGGAATCGTGAGAAAATTTGCTACAAGTTTCATGTTTACAGTTTTCATTTTTGATGAGAAATGAGCAAGTTACAGTTGGTCTGGCTGGAGGTTGAAGATGAAGTCTTCATGGCGCGTTTTGCCTTACATATTTATTGTTTTGTTTGTATTAACGGATGTATAGCCACCCCAGTGATAGAAGCGTGTGCCTATAACCTATGGGACCTGGGTTCGAGCCCTAGTGGTACCCTTTTTATTTTTCACATTTTCACTTTTCTAATTTTTATTGTTTTTGGCAGGCGTTGGGCCCCTTTGGGCCTAGCTTGTTTTTGGCAGGCGCTGGGCCCCTTTGGGCCTGGCTTATTTTTGTTTTTGCTAGTTGACCTCCCCATTGACTAATGGCACCCCTGGCCCAAGTTTGTTATTTTTATTTATTTCATTTTTATTTTCTTAAATATATTTTCTAAATACTAAAAAAAATCATAAAATACAAAAAATGATATTTATATTTTGACTTAGTTTATTTTATTTTTCTCACAAAAATAATTATTATTAATTATACTTTATTTATTTTTTTAATTATTATCTTGTAAATATAAATAAAATTAGGTTATTAGTTATTTTCTTTCATACTAATTTAAATACATTATTTTTTATATAAAAAAGACTAAAAATATTTTATAATGCTATAAATATTTTCAAGATAAAAATACCAAAAAAATACTTTTCTTAAACTTATTTTCTTTTGGTTAATTAATAGAACTAGTTTTTTTATTTATTTAAAATCTTTTATTAATAAAATTCAATTTTAATTAATTAATTTTCTTTATTTAATTAAGTTAAGACAAAATCCTTTTTTTCATGAAAATCAAACAAAGATACATTTTCTTTACATTTTACATTTTTGTACATTCATTTATTTTGTACTTTATATTTATTTATTTCCTTGTACATTGATATCAATTTAATATGGTTGTAATAGAATAATTAGGCTTTAAAATTCCTGCAATCCCAATTCAATTTGTACACCCCCCCTCCCCCCCCCCCCCCCCCCCCCCCCCCTCCCACAAATGTTGTAATAGCGTAGTAACTTTAAATTCTGCAATTTATCGCTTTTATACATGATATGCTAGTAATTAGGGTTTGTATGGAAAGACTAAAATCAACACTTAGAAAACCCTAATTCAAGACAAAAACAAGCATAAAAATGATACACTTGCACACAAGAACCCCTAGGGTTATTCCACTTGGTTTCCTTATACAAAATGGACATATTACGCATGTGAGGTATCTTAGCAAAAACAAGCAAATACAAGATCATAGTCCCTCGATGACGTTATCTAAGTTGCCTTAAAAATGATCTTAGTCCCTCAAAAAGAATGCTAAGATACCTTGCAACATTTCTAGTCATGGTTATACGATGACCCACGCCCGTCCCGTTTACATCCAAAGATAGGGTTGTTTACCAAATCAATGGTAAGACAACAATGTCAAAGGAAAAGAAAATGAACAAGAAAGACATTTGAGTAGGTAGATTGCTCCTAATTACTTGCTCCATTTCAAAACAAACATCCTTGCTATTTTCAAAACAAACACACACACTTTCAAACATCTTACAAAATTGAAAACATTTTAAAAAGATCAATATCTTTGTATACATTCTTACAAACAAGAATCATTACAAAGATTGCCTAAACAATGACCTCTTTACAAAATACTTTTAAAAAACCACACAAAGCACAATTTCAAACAAAAGCAAGTGATCTAGCAAGTAACTAAGATCCCATGGAAAACCATGGATGAAAAGGGTGCTAATACCTTCCCTTTTCATAATCTACCCCCTGAACTCAAGAAATAATCTCAAAGGTCTTTCCTGTGCTTTTTCTTCCTTTTGGATAAAATAAAAGTCGGTGGCGACTCTTGCCAACCGCAACATTTGCGATCAAACGTAAAACACTCAAGTCAGTTCTCCCACCGTATCACACATTGTAATAGCATAGATTATTTCTTGAATTTTTATTTTCCAAACTTGTATATATTTAACTTCTAGATTAATTAGGCGTGCATGGCAAGATGTAAAAAGAACAAACATTAGAAAACCTAATCTCAAGATAAATACTTGAAATCAAAACACTTCACACACACACCTCTAGGGTGATCCTCACTTGTTGCTTCGGATAAAACCATCATGTCCCTCGAACGTGGGACACTTTAGCAAAGACCCTCGGTTAAAAGATCGTAGTCCCTCGATGACCCTTCGATGCTGCCTTCAGTAAACGATCTTAGTCCCTTACGAAAATTACTAAAGCGTCCTACAAGTTGCCTTCTATGACTGTACGATGACCCACGCATGTCCCTCATATCCAATGATAGGGCTTCCTACTAACTAATGGTAGGGTAGCACCATCTAAAGGAGGAGGAAAAGAACACAAACTTTTTGAGTAGGTAGAACGCTCGTAGTCGCTTGCTCATAAACTTTCCAAAACAAAACATCTTTTCACAAAACAACCCTTTATTTCACTAATATTTTCAAAACAAACATTTTGTATACATTCTCAACGATACGAGAATCATTACAAAATTATCGCACTTAGGTATTTTCAAAATATTTTCAAGCATACACAAGCACAAAACCTTTCTAAAAAAGTGAGCTAGCGATTAAGAGCCCGTAGAAAACTACGGATGAAAATGGTGCTAACACCTTCCCTTTTCATAACCTACCCCCCGAACTCAAAATTCTCAAAAGGTCTTTCCTGTTCTTTTCACCATTTCCTTTATTGGATAAAAGAAAAGTCAGTGGCGACTCTTGCTATCCGCTACATTTGCGATAAAAAACAAAACCTGAAAGTCATGTCTCCCACCGTATTACAAAACCCCAAAGAAATATCATCACAGTGTAATGTCAGCATGTATGCATAGGTTAGAGGTTGAAGATGAAGAGAAATGTAGGCTAATTTTATGGTATCACCAAGTTATGAATGATGCATGAATGATATATTTATAGTTGGACTCTTTTTAGGTAAAAAAGGGTAGTTTCGGAATGAAAAAATTATGAAAAATGACTTATAAAACAGTATGTGTCTACCTGAAAAAGTTATGTGTCGACACATACAAAATATTAGCTACAGGCTTTAAAAATGTAGTACATGTGTCGATCTGAAAATTGCATGTGTTGACACATGTGTCTATATTTTAAAGCAGAAATGTTGAAGACTTTAATAATGCAGTACACGTGTCGACCTATAAATTGTATGTGTCGATACATACTGAACCTTTTAAGAAAATGCAGAAATGTTGAATTTATATGTCGACACATACAAATTCCAGGTCGACACATAATTTTATCCAAAAACTGATTTTTCGTGATTGGAGACCAATTTTAAAGTTGTTTTAAATGATTTCTAAGACCTCTAAGGCAAGGGAGTTCCATAAGACATAAAGATATCGTCCACCATACTGAAATGCTAGCTTTCTGAGTTTTGATATCATGCAAAACAACTAATAGTGTAGTTGCACTCACAAACTCCCCCTTTTTGATGATGGAAAAACATGCGATGATGCATTTCATGTAGTTATCAAAGGCTCCCCTAACTTTGTGCTTCCCAACTTCATCTCACATATGCTTCTCGCCCTTTGACAACATAAAAAAGAAAGAAGGTAAATCGTGAGAAGTATCATATTCCAATGCCAATGCTAATATATCACACAAAGACATTTTTGAAAAGAAGAGCATATAATTACATATCCCCATATATATGTAATGATGCAAAAAAAAATAGATAACAAGCATAAAACATTACCAAACATGTAATGCAATTGCATGAATGATAATGAATGTGATGCAAGAGAAAGCTAGTCAAGTTGCTTATATAACGTCACTATCATGTAACACATCACAATGGAACTCCCGATGTTTCACATACATGTGCCTAACATAGTGACAATATGTCACTACTCAATCCAAAATGAAAATGTTGTCATGAAATGTGATTCAACTACAAAAATAATCGTACATGCAATTAACATGCTTACATTTAACTCATGCACAAATATAAGAAATAATAATAGAAACACATACTTGTACATACAAGAACAAACTCATACAAATGTGAAATAATTAATACATAAAGTCATTATAAGCGTATACATTGAGAAAACATAATGGTTATCAATCAATTTTTTTTGAAATGAACATTCATGGTTTAGGAACCTTACTTTCAAGGAGAAATTTGGAACAATATTACTTCACTCTTAATGGAATAGAAGTTCCACTCGCATGATGTAAATACTCAAACAAAGTGTTAGAGCAAAAGTATAAAAGTGCAAGCATCATAATAAAGAAGGCAACATTGGAGACATTAATAATCCTTAGTTCCTTATGTTTGTTGAAAAACAATTTGATTGAAAATGTTTTGTGAAAACACCGAGAAGTTGTTTTTCACTATCAAAGTGCTCGAACACAACATCCTCTTTTTCAACATGATCGCGAAGATAATTCCCCACGTATGTGTTACTTCCTTGAGTTATTTTATTTGTAGTCCGAGAGAGCAATTCAACTCCCCATAAGACTCATTTCAAATAATCCCCGCATAAGCTTAGAAAACTCTTTGACAAATTGCATGTTAGTAGAATCAAATATGATATAATATCAAATGTGTTATGCTTGATGTTTAATGAAGCTAAACATACTTATGTACACATAAGTGTTTATAAAAAATATATGGAAATATAATATGATGAGATCACTATATGTATATAAATTGATAAGTCACCATGATCATCAATTAAGAATTATTTTGCAAATGGATACTCATAATATATATATATATATATATATATATATATATATATATATATATATATATATATATATATATATATATATATATATATATATATATATATATATATATATATATATATATATATATATATATATATATATATATATATATATATATATATATATATATATATATATATATATATATATATATATATATATATATATATATATATAATACACCAAGTATGTCATGCACGTAGAGAAATAAACAAGTAAAAGAGAGAACGTACTAACAAAGCGAAAGTTAAATCGATACTACCTCACTGTACAATATGACAGAGGATGATCTTATATTTTACAAGGAACTCTCAAAAGAAATTTGAATCAAATGTAAAGTATGCCACAAAGATTTTAGAACAATACGATCTTACCACTTTTCACTTTGACAAAGTACCCAAAACTATAACATGTGATGAGTCCAAGAAGGTCATTAATTTGATGATCATTCATTTTGATTAAACTCTCATATTTATCCTTTTCATATTAGTTATCTTTCTTCTCCTCATGTTTCACCGATTTGGGTTGACCAATTCCTTCTTCGGTGTCATTGAGTATGTCTCTTGAAGATACACTTGTATCATGAAATGAAATACCTTTTCCGAGTATTCTCGGATGCAACATCAAAAGTAATTTATGCATCTCTTACCACTAAAAACAAAACTTATTGTTGCTTTCTAGATCACACAATCCATCATCTTGCCCCATATATAATAGAATTAGAGTGTGTTTATATGTCTTGTGCCACCATAAATTAGAACACATATTCTCTTCATAGAGTTAAGACAAATGTTCCTACAAAAACAACAAGACATGCTAGATACCCAATCTTCATTAGGTCCTTGGGGGTTAGTGAAACAATTGGTTGCATTTAGGAAAGCCTTTCATACAACCATAGTGTCAATTTAAATCTTCACTATCACTAAAATCACTATCGTATACGTGCTCACATTTATAGGACCTTGAACTTGACGCCCTAAGAGCTCTAGACATTATTCTTTCCTCCTTATCTGTGTCTTTCTCCTTTTTCTTCTTCTTCTTCTAAATATTTTTCTTATGCTTGTCTACGCAAGTAAGTTCTTGATCATGTTCTTCAAACTTACCAAATAATGTAGTGAGATCAAGTATTGTAAGATCATTAGTTTCCTTGATCGTGGTGACCTTCGGTTACCAATTCCTGATAAGACATCTCACAACTTTTTTAGCAGCAATTGCATTGGAAATAAGATTACCAGGTGCATTCAAACTATTAATGAGATTTAATGTATTCTTCTTATCATCATTCCATAGTGCTTCTGACTTAGATGTGACAACGCCATTAGCATTGTTTTGAGTAATAGCGTCATGCATATCCTTGTCATATGAATTAACATGAATATGCATACAAGCTTTCCAATAACTATAATTTTTTTCTTGAAAAAAATTTGGGGATATTTTGAAATCCCTTTTAGGTTCGTACGCCATTTTCTACTAAGAGTTTTGAAGCACGGAATAAACCGGAGCTCTGATACCACTTGTTAGACTACGACAACTCATCTAGAGGGGGGGTTAATAGATTCCCATATTAAAATTGAAATTTAAAAATGGTTACTTAAAACTTATTAGAAAATAAATGTTGAGCGAAAGGTTTATTATCCTAGATCAAAATAGTAGTCTAAACGAACCTATCTATTGAAAACTAGGATATGCACAAGCCATATGGAATTAAGATAATGATAAAATCAATCAACATAATAATATCTCAATTAATAGTTTAATATCAAACACAATAGTTTCATATTTCTAATGAAATCATATTAAAAACATAACTCGACACTTTATCGAACATGTCGCACACAATCAATTTTTCAGAATTTTCTTTGAGCTTAGTTGATATGAAAAATCACTTACAGTCAAAGTGATTATAATATAATCAACAAAGCAATTTAAAATTTAACAATCAAAGAAAAATTCTATTCAAATTGATTACTTAAATAACACATTCAACAAATTGCACATAGAGAGTAAATGAGAGTAAGTGATAGAATACTATAATTTTTTTTGAGTTGAACAAGCTAAACAATTTGTTAAACACTTGGCGTGCAAGTGAATTTTCAAAATTTTCCTTTAAGTTGTATTGATGCACAAAAGCACTTATAATTAGAAGTGATTATGAGCAATATCAATACTTCATGTAAATCCAAAAATAGTTCAAAAAATTACTTACAATTCAATTGATAACACAATGCTATTTGATAAATTTATTGAAGAATATTAAAGCAAGTAAAAGCGATAAAAGAAAAGAAACACAAGGAATTTGTCTTCATAGTTCCCCACTATTGTCCTCTCGTGTGAGTACGTCTACACCCAATTCCAATATGGAATTATGATACTTTCTTACTTTGCAAAAGTATGAATACAAGAGAAGTGTTCAAGAGCAACCCTATAAACCATAACCGTTTGATGTTGATTCAACCCCTTCTATTCCTTTGATCTTAAACAATACCAAGACACAATAGATGCAAATTGACTATCTGAACCTTGCTACTCCTTTTCATTCTTTATCTCCAAAGCTTTCACGCCCCATCAATTTCAAACTATTGTAACACAAGACTTCAATTGTAATCCACAGTTCTCTTGCCATTTCCGTTGTGTTATTTATCTCTGAAGGATCCCTTGTGTTCTTTATCTCCAAAGGACTTCACTTGACCGTAATTACCTCTTGAATGTCTTGCATGAAAATCCCCAAATCAACCAATGATATTGGAGGACAAACCCGCGGTTTTTCTTGGATGACGACCCCTACAAAGCTCAATCCAATACCTAATTGGACACTATCAATCCTCGTCTAGATGACACCCTGTAATACGGTGGGTAAACTGACTTTTGGTTTTTGCGTTTTATCATAAATGTTACGGATAGCAAGAGTCGCCACAGACTTTTCTTTTATCCAATAAAGGAAAGGGTGAAAAGAACAGGAAAGACCTTTTGAGAATTTTCTGAGTAAGGGGGGTAGGTTATAAAAAGGGAAGGTGTTAGCACCCTTTCCATCCATAGTTATCTACGGGCTATTAATCGCTAACTCAATTTTTGGAAATGCTTTGTGCTTGTGTATGTTTGAAAATATTTTGAAAATGCCTAACTGCAGTAATTTTGTAATGATTCTCGTATCATTGAGAATGTATATAAAATGTTTGTTTTGAAAATATTTGCGAAAGAAAGTGTTGTTTTGTGAAAAGATGTTTTGTTTTGAAAAGTTTGTGAGCAAGTGACTACGAGCGTTCTAACTACTCAAAGAAGTCTTTGTTATTTTCCTCCTACTTTAGATAGTGCTATCTATACCATTAGTTAGTAGGAAGCTCTATCATTGGATGTGCAGGACAAACGCGGGTTGTCGTACAAGCATAGGAGGCAACTTGTAGGATGCTTTAGCAATTTTCATAGGGGAATATGATCGTTTACCGAAGGCGGCATCAAAGGATCATCGAGGGACTACGATCTTTTAACTGAGGGTCTTTGCTAAAGCGTCCCACGTTTGAGGGACATGACTGTTTTTTATTCGAGGAAACAAGTGAGGGTCACCCTAGAGGTGTGTGTGTACGTATGTTTCAGTTATTAGTCTTGAGATTAGGTTATCTAGCGTTTTGTTTTTAGATCTTGCCATACAAACCATAATTATTAACAATAGCACAAAAGAATAAAAGGAGAATGTAAAGAGAGGAATGTAAACCTATGACTATTACAAGGCTTTGGGGTAGTTACAAAAGGATAAAGAGTGTGGGAAAGTAAACCTACAACTATTACATCCCGAAAGCAGATACATAATAAGATAAACGCGATAAAAATAAACTTAAGCTATTTACATTCGCAGAAGCATCCTATACAATTTATCAAGGAAAATGAAAAGTAAAGATAAAAATAGAAAAGAAAATACAAGTAGATGAGAATCCATGAGTTTATACGCTAAAAGTTGTGACAAATGAATTGAAGTTGAAAGCATGTTTTTGTTATTTTTGTGGTTTATACTTTAAAATAGTTTATGAAGGAAATATTCATAAAAATCAAGCAAGCTTGTGAAAACATAGATGAGTTTGGATGTTTAAAACAAGTGTATGCATCACAATCACATTTGAAAGTCATGGAGCATAACTTTTGATTTTTGTACATGTTTCATGTTTTAGTGTGAATTTGGTTGAGAAAAGTCCTAAGAAGGATCAAGCTATCATGAAATGTTTACTCAAGTGTCAAAATATCTCATGAGAATCAAGACCTATCATGGTAAAATCAAGCTTTGTGAGCAAGGTTGAAAAATTGATCAAGGGATCGTCAAAAATTTCTTTAAAAACCCTAAAAAGTGATGACTTTGATTTTATTAAAACAAAATAATGAAATAAAATATTTTTGTGATTTTTTTTCAGTATTCATAAAATAAAGGTAGTGAACTAGTAGTATGCAAAAAATCAGCTCAAAAGAGTTAAATTTGGATGCAAAAAGAATTAGTTGAAAATGATGAAAATAAGTGACAAAAATGAAGTTAAAAGGATGAAATTATACAAAAGGGTACCACTGGAGCTCAAACCCAGATCCCTCTAGTTATACGGGCACACGGTTTACCACTGGGGTGACTGTTTCATGCACTTATGAAACTCCCCCCATTAAATATATTACAAAACAAGTTTGAGAAATTTGAAATGGCCAGAAACTTCATCTTCTTCCTTGTTTCACGATTCTTACAGTAACTATAACAAAAATACTCAAAAAATCATAACTTTCTCGTTTCTCATCCAAATTAGAAAATGTAAAGATGAAACTTGCTTAGAATTTCGCAAGGATTTAAAATATATAATTCATTTAATCTATAAATCAAATATTAAAACTATTTTTTCTCAGTACCAAAATGAAACCCTAATGCTTCAGAAACTTCAGTCCCAAAATTCTCATTACACAGTCAATTAAAACGAAATTTAAAGACATGGTTAACTTTAATGACGTAATATCTACATTTTATCTTCAGAAAATAAATGAAAATGATGCTTGTACGTAGATTTCAAAGTTTGAAAAACTTATCTCTTGATACAAAAATTCGATGATCTCTACACAACTTCCAGGAGCAATATAATGATTGCTTTAGCTTCCTGGGACCTTAGTGAGTATGTTGCAACTCTCACTTTGTCTTGAGAGTGTATGGATTAGTATATCCAAGTTAAGTTGCAAAGTTGTATTTTGAAAATGGTGGATGTTGATAATGGAGTTACAGTGGCAAAACAAAGGTTTAGATCACTTATACATTATGTGTATGAAGTGTTTGGGTGATTTGTTTGGACAAAAGTTGCAAGGTTTGAGAGTTTCAAATAAATGGATTTTGAAAACTCAATAAATGAGTTTTATGGCCAATTAGGGTTTGAGAGTGTATGAGAGGTTTATAGGTCTTGTGAATTTTTGTTTTATAAGTGCAAGGATGACCTCTATTTATAGGGAAATGTTAGAAGGAATGAGAACATCAGTTTTGAAAGTTGAAGAGTTATGGTTTGGTTTGAAAATGCACAAAAAAGCATGTTGCTTCATGATGAAGAAAGGGAGTGATTCAAGGGATTTTCCATGCTTTACTAGTTGTTATAATATTGGCTCTGATCACCAAGATTGTTTTCAATCTTTGGAACAAGTCACAAGTTTGAATGAATATAGTGGTTAGCATAAAGCTTGCTTTATGAAAGTGGATATGTTACTTTTTGCAAATTCAACCATAAGTGGTATCAAGATTTGGACAAAGCATCAAATCCTTGTGTAATAAAATTAGGGCCTGTGTAATTACTTAATTATGGAGAGATTTGGAGATAACATAGCCTGAAAAGAGAGATCTTGTAGCTTTGGTTGGAGTTTTGGCCATAAGGTTATCAAAAAATGACGTATGATTCAAGTTTGAATGGCCAACTTCTTCTCATATAATCTCCTAGATAAAAAATTATATGTTTGTGTTCTTGAACATTTTGGAAAGCTTGAATCAAGATCTACATCTTTCATGTTTTGAGTTTTTTCTGAATCAATTTGGATCTTAGTGAAAAATGGCCAAGAAGTTGAGATAAAAAGCTTATCCAAAATATTTCTAAGTGTTGGGTAAAAATATCAGAACTTCATGGGCCCGTATCTCTTAATCCAAGCACTTTTTGAAGATCATCCAACATTAAAAAAGTTGTAGAATTCATTAATCCCTATAACTTTCACGTTGAAGGTTTTCCTTGAATCAACTTGTATCTTGAGGAAACTTGCTTATGAAGTTAGGGTTTTTTAAGCACGAAATACTTGAATTTTTTCTAAGTACTTGAAAATCTTCCAACTTTGAGTTTTGTTAACTTTCTTAATCTTTGTAATTCTTGATGATCAAACTTGATAATTTTGAATGTTTTAATGATTCTTGATTTTTGAATTCCAATGTTGACCAAAAAGTCAAAGTTTGATTTTTGTGTGGCTGTTGACTTTTTTATCAATTGATTCAATTCTTAAACTATCAATTACTTGTATCTTTGGAAATATCTTGAGCCATGTAATTAGGTCAATATGTTGTATTTGAGCCATTGAGATAATACTTTAAGCCATTAGGTTATGCACTAGGTCAAAAGTCAATGATCAGTCATCTTCAATCAAAACCCTAATTTGACAATTTTTGACCTTTGATGATTTGAGGGCTTTCCTTGAGGAATCATGATCAACCCTTGATCAAATGATGAATATCACCTCAAAATGTTGATGTTGGCAATTGTTTTTTGAAGTTTGACTGTATGTAGACCATAGTTGACTTTTTAACTAATATAGTCGACTTTCAATCTTCTGAGCCATTGACTGAGCAAACATGTGATGCAAGATTTGAAGCTTAACATAAGCATTATTGAGGACCAATGATGAAACATGAAAGCCATCTGAGACCCTTTCCACCCAATCTTCCTTGATAAGCACAAAACCCTAGTTGTAGACCCTTACATGGGAGGAGGTTTGACCAGTCGGATCTTGAGTAACTTTGAGTATTTGAGACCTTTGTGAGCATGTTTTGAAGAAAATGGGAGGGCATATTTTTGGGTACAACACACCCCAACAGAATAGATGCAAATCTTATCCCAGTTTTCCAACCATTCTCAACTGAAATGAAGCCTCGAATCATGATCCTAACATCCCCAGGAACCTCCTTAAGTCCATAATCACGCTCAACCGTGCCTAGAACACCTCTCCTCAATCACACCGGTGGTAAGGATTTTCTAATTTCAAACTTCTTAATCCTTATGTTATTAATATGTTTCATACGTCCAGATGTGTTAAACAAGAAATATAGAACAGGTTGGAACATAGCGTGTGAAGAGAAGGGAGGGGATTTGAATCCCAGGGATACCAAAACCCTTTTTGCTTTACTTTCTTCATTTTCCATTTTTTATTGGTTATTTTATTATTAATTAACTTTTTTTAATCAAAACTTATACATAAAAAATCGTAAAGAAGCCATATAACAAAATCAACAAAAAATTAATTTGATTGTAAATCAATTAATTGTATTTTTGGACAATTAGATTTTAGGATTTTTTATTTATTAAAATCAATTAGAATTAGGATTTTAATTATTATTAATTAACACTTCAATTATTTTCATAAAAATACCAAAAATGTGAACTTAGATTTTTAGAGCATTTAAACTTTTTTCCCAATATTTTCTTATTCTTTTTGCTATTCATTTTCTTAGACAATTGTATAGGTCATACAGTTTAATGTAATAATTCATATTTAAATCCTCGTATTTTTCTAATTATGTAACTCTCCCAAAGCCCGTTAATAGCGTAGATTTACATTCTCGTTTTATCTTTTGCCTTTATATATATATATATATATATATATATATATATATATATATATATATATATAACTTCTAGTAAATAGGTTTGTATGATAAGAATAAAATCAAACATAGATAACCTTAATTTTCAAGATAACATATATGAAACCAATACACTTTGCACACTTGATCTCTAGGGTAACCTCTCTTCGTTGTCTTGCGATACTAATGGTCACGTCCCATGAAAACGGGAATAGTTTAGCAAAGACCCTCGGTTAAACAATATCATCACGGTCCCTTTCGAATAAAGATCATAATCCCTCGATGACCCTTCGAGTTACTTACAAAATGATCTAGTCCCTTCGATGACCCTACGAGAAAAATGATGATAATCCCTTCGAATTGCTAAAAGTATCCTTACATGTTGCCTTCTATGACCATACGACGATCATGCGCCTGTCCCTTCACAACCAGTAGATAGGGATGCCTACCAACTAATGGTGTGGATAGTACTACCTCTAACGAAGAAGGAAAATAACAAGAACAACCTTAAGTGGGTAAGACTCAACAAATTGCTTGCTCATAACACTTTCAAACAAACAAATTCATTTTTACACCTCACGTTTCAAAACAAATATTTTCAAAAAAATACTTTGCATACATTCTTGAGGAATGATACAAGAATTATTACAAAGTCTGCCTCATAATTGGCATTCAAAATATTTTCAAATCACACACACACACAAAGCAAGTTTAAAGTGAGCTAAGCAATTAAGAGCCTGTAGATAACTACGGATGAAAAGGGTTCTAACACCTTCCCTTTTCATAAATTACCCACCGAACTCAAAATCTATCAAAGGTATTTCCTGTTGTTTCACCTTTCCTCATTGGATAAAAGAAAAGTCAGTGGAGACTCTTTTTATCCGCAACATTTACGATAAAACACTAAACAAGTCAGTTCTTCCACCGTATTATAGAACTGGCGACTCTGTTGGGGAAATTTTAAAAGAGGGGTTACCTTAAGAGGTTTAGATCACTTTACTTGCTTAAATTGTGTGCTTTGTCTACTTTAACTTTAAGGTCTTACTTGGGTTTATTATTTGAAAGGTCCTAAACCTGGATCTAAAAGCACCTTAGGTAAGTAGCAATAGATCGTAAAGACTATACGGCATGGACCGATATGGTTAATATGATGGCTATAGTTAGTATAGCACTTTGGTTTGTACTGATGTTCCTTGAGTTAGTCAAGGATAACATTAGTCTCTCATGTGGTGTCATTAACACTAAAATTTAGAACCTTAATTGACCCATCTTGTCCATTTGAAGGTAGTGAAATAGTCGGCTTTGGTGCAGTCTAAGGTTGGTTGATACTCAATGTTAGGCTCATTGAGATTCGACTCTTGGGATGTTTTGGTGGCAAGCCAGTTTCCATGCTAAAATAAAGCCTGCGAGAAAGATCGGTGATATGAGATTCCTAGAACCCGGCTACTATTTTAAGATAGGTTAAGCCAACTTAACTTCAATAAAGAAGGGTACTTACCTATGAACCTTATGCAAGCCTTTAAACCTAAGGAGCTTATGTGATTTGTTAGTGTTTGCTACTTGTTTAAACATGAACATAACACCATAACATCATGACATCATGACATGACATTTTTACTAACCATTTCAAGGATCTTAGGGACCTTTGGTGCAGGATTATCATAAGCCAGTTTGCTAGCAAGGGGAAAGAGGATTTATTTTCCCCTAACCAGATGCCGTCAAAGATCAAAGTACGTTCTCTTGAGTCAGAGGCTAAGACCCACTTGATATGGTGAGCTTGATTCTTATAGAAGGGCGTTCAAAGATGAAAACTCAAAGTTCTTCAGACAAAGCTGCAACTAAATTCAATTTCGAATGTTTCAAACTAGATTCCCTAAATATCCTTGAAAATATTGCATACGCATCTACATACCATGTCATTGCATAATAGGTTTCTAAGACAGGTTTCTCATCTCCTTGTTGTTTATTTCAGTAAAAATAGCTCTCGAGCAAATAGTGAAAGATCTCTAAGCTCAGAATGCTCAGTTCCAAGAGATGTTCCTAAGCTTAGCCAAGGGGAAAGAAGAACTGAAGGCACTCATCGTCAAAGAGAAGAATAAGAAGACAAAGAAACCAATTGAAATTATCAACATAAGGAGAAGATTCAGAGGTTCGGCTAAATAGGTCAAAGAGATCAAAATCCCAGAGGACAATGATAATGAATAGGATGACAAGGATGAAAGTGATAAGCATGAGGAAAATAGTAATCATGGTTCTGTCAAATACTTTGTTGAAGAGGAAGAATATTATTTGGATGAATAATATCCCCCTGCTGATGAGAAGTATAAGCTATTAGAAGAGCATTTGAAAGCTATGGAGATCCAGAAGGTGCCTGGCTTGGGCTTCGAAGAATTGGGTTTAGTCTCAGGAATTGCCATTCCTCTGAAGTTCAAAACCCCTACCTTTGCTAAGTATGACGACGTTTCTTGCTCGAAGCTACATTTGAGGTCATATGTTTAGAAAATCCAACCACACACTGCTGATAAGAAATTATGGGTTCATTTCTTCCAAGAGAGTCTGTTTGGAACACAATTGGAATGGTTCTATCAACTAGAAGGAACCAATATTCATACATGGGAAGATTTGGATGCCGCATTCTACAAGAAATATCAATATAATATTGATCTCACACCAACTCGTATGCAATTGCAGAGTATGTCCATGGGCTCTAAAGAAAGCTTCAAAGAGTACGCTCAAAAATGGAGAGATCTCACAGGAAGGGTTCAACCTCCTTTAGCTGACAGAAAATTGGTTGACATGTTCATGAGCACACTGATAGGTCCTTTCTATAGTCACCTACTTGGAAATTCTTCAGCCGGTTTCACTGAACTGATATTCACAGGGGAACATGTTGAGAATCGAATCAGGAGTGGTAAAATCCAGGTGCCTACCTCTTCCAATACTCAGAAGAAGTCATACAATGGGAAGAAAGAGTCTAATGATGCGTACAGCCAGAAGGGTCGTAATAAGAGAGACCACAACCAATCTGTGGGGGCAGTATTGGTCTCTAATCCTGCACCAGTGCAACAATGACAATAGAGTAATCAGCATAAGCAGGATACACCCAAAAGACAATTTACCGAAATCAACATGTCATAAGCTCAAGCGTTGCAACACATGTTGAAGGCAAAGTTGATTACGTTGAAGGATCCTCCTTGAAATCCCAATACTTCTGCTCCTAGCTATCATCCCAATGCAAGGTGTGCATATCATTCTGATAGTCATGGACATGATACAAATGGTCGTTGAGCATTGAAGAACAAGATTCAAGATATGATTGATGCTAAGGAGATTTAGTTTAACCCTCCTGAGACTCCTAATGTGATCACTGCTCCCATGCCAAATCATGACTAAGATTGAGAGCGTCCTGTTCATTTGAATTTTCATTTGTAATTTCTTTTGTTTGTTCGAACACTTATCTTTATGTCAAACTTTGTTTTTTCTTTTCCATTAATGCATTGCATATGTTTGTCTTGAATTAATCCATTTGTTTTCACTATATTTAAACTGTTCTTTTTACTTCCTTTTTGAGATATTCAACTCTCGTTAAAAGCTATGAGCCTTTAGAGGGAGGATGACGAAAACAATACCATAATCTCATACAATATGCTTTTGAATAGACCTTGTTAATGATATACAGGCGTTGCTTCAATTCTTAAACAATGGAGATATATGGAAGTTAATCCCTAGTCAACCCCTTTGAGCCTAAGAAGTAGGAATTTTCTTTTTCACGCAAATTGAAACCCTTAATCATAACCTGGGGCAGGCTAGTTTCTTAGTTAATTCAATTGTACATTCAATCGCAAGCTTTTCCTTCGTACATAACATGTAGTATCGAAGACATCCTTCCAAATCAAAAGTCGGTGATGGTTCCCCAAAATCATTAAGTCGGGCTGTCATTATCTTTCAAAAGAAAAACCTGCTAAGTCGAACCTATGAAGGAGACTTAGGAAAAAAACTGGGGCATCTCGCTGACTGTAATCTCAAACAAAACAGTCAGGCAAAAGTTAGGGATAATAAATTCAAAAAGAGGTCGCTACAAATCCTCAACAAAAGAAAGATGTTACAAGAAAAAATGACTGCCTTCTCAAATAAACTTTCGGTTTCTGAACCATTACCAAGTATCAGTGCTATAATTCCAAACTCTATTGGAACCTAAATGCATAATTAACTGAGTTTAGGACTGAAGGGCATCATGGATAACGGGTTGGGTACAAATAAACTTTGAGACTTTATCCTTTGTTTCTTAAACTGTGAACCAGGCCATGTTACAACCCTTCAAAGTCCTAACTGAAGCATGGGTTAGTTCGAAAACATACTGTTACAAAAGAGTATCCTGACTCCTGTAAGGCTTACTATAAATACTGAGTTGATATCACATTCTTAAAAATTTTGTTTTACTAAAAAATGCATTTTTTAAACTTCAAGACAGACATAAGCTTTGCATTTTAATACCACTGTTTGCATATGACTAAGTGTTTGATAACAGAGAAATTTGCATGACGAATATTCAATGAATGAAAATCCTCCCAATGGACAAAATTACTTTAGAGGATGGGTCAAAGAGAAATACACTTCCAGTAACAGGCCTTTCATGGACAAAATTGGTTATAAATCAAGGGGAATGACATGTTATTGTCCAACTCATTTGTGGCAGTCAAGTCAAGATTCAAAGAATCTCTCAAAATTACTCAATAGCCATGGGAAGATCTCCGTCTGAATCACTTGGGGTATGTTACATTGATCATGAGTTTCAGTAAAAGACACTATGAAAATTGAATCTTCAGTACACCAAATTGCTTGTCTATGTCATCAGTATTAGATGGTGTCATTCTTCCGTGACAGTTCTTAGAAAAATACTGAGGAAGGTTAAGACTATTAGAAACTTGGTAATCAATGGTTGATCAATAAATTCAAACATCGGGTGCACCTGACTACTCCCGGGGGGAAATGGACTCCCGCATACGAAGGGCCACATATGATCAAGAAAATATTTCCTGGCAGTGCTACAACACTCACTACCATGGACAGTGAAAATTCCTCGCGCCCTGTGAACGCGGACATAGTCAAAAATACTATGCATGAAAAAGAGACCCATTAGGTTGATTGGCCTAGGCAAAAATAAGGGCATCCCAACGAACCAAATGGGTTTGGGAAAAAATTAGGGATATATAAATAAAATTGTACACCCGGCAAGTCGAAAACCTGAGAAGGCGGCTTGGGCAAAAAAGGGTATCCCGGTGGACTGAAAATTTGAAAATACGGTCCAGGCAAAAGTTAGGGATTAAAGTGTATGACTATGTCCCGTTATCTTATCACTTGTTTATCACTCTGACCAGCATTTACTAAAGACTATAGAAGTTGAGATAGTGTTTAGGTCATTCATAAATCCCCACAGAGCAATCTCCATGAAATTATCTCTATAGAGATATCTTCGCAAGCTCATCCCTAACGGAGATATATTCCCCAGGAAGTCTAATATGCCCTCATGCAGAAATTGGGGCATCTTCCAGCAGTTCACCTCCATATCCCTAATGGATAGCTTGACCTGATCATCATCCCTAATAGGTCCCCTAGCGGATAAGGAAGTTTGATCATTTCCCCAACATACAATGGAGACTTCCTCAGCGCAACCTATAAAATTCCAAGCCCCATCAGAGTTTATTTCCTCGACATAGTTTACAAGAATTTAATTCCCCAACAGAGTTTGTTACTCTAACACCATAAAATCTTAACAAAATTCTCTTCTGTAGCAGGGTTAAATCAAAGTTGTTATCCCCAAAAGAGTTGCTACGGTATCTGAAACCTGGATAGATAGCACACCGGAGGAATCTCCATCTCTTTTATTCCTAGTCAGGGTACGTAAGAATCAAATCCTTCAACAAAAAGAACAGCGAATGATCGACTCTCTTTGAATGCCTCTATCCTCAAGCAGAACTCGAAGATCCCCAACAGAGTATGCTCAAACAGAAAGCGGGAATCCTCAGTAAAATTGTTCCCAGCAGAAATTGAAGAATCACTTTCTTCATCCCCAGCAATAGTCTCAGATTTATTTTTCCCAACTAGATATTGTTACAAGGAGCTACTGATACGCTTCAACGACATATTGCATCCATACATCATTTCACAATACAGCATAGCATATGCATACCGAAACGCATATAACATTCTCATTTATTTTGAGAGCATCATTGCACAATACATTACATATATCATGACATTACATAAAGCTAATTTTATCCTTTCAGGTAAAGTTCGCAAATAGACGAATATCATCAATAATTTTCAAACAGGTCAGAGATTAATTCCCGAAACAGGATGGGGTAACTATCTATATGACCAAGCAATATGAATTCCAGAAACAGGATGGGGAAACTATCTATATGACCAGGCGATATGAATTCCTGAAACAGGACAAGTTTACCAACAAAAAACAGATTGCAGATTAATTCCCGAAACAGGACGGGGTAACTATCTATATGACCAGGCGGTATGAATTCCTGAAACAAGACGGGTTTACCAACAAAAAATAGGTCACAAATTAATTCTCGAAACAGGACGGGGCAACTGTCTATATGACCAGGAGGTATGAATTCCTGAAACAGGACGAGTTTAGCAACAAAAAACAGGTCGTAGATTAATTCCCAAAACAATATGGGGCAACTATCTATATGACAAGGCGATATGAATTCCCGAAACAGGACGGGTTTACCAACAAAAAACAGGCCACACGTTAATTCCCGAAACAAGACGGGGGAACTATCTATATGATCAGGAGGTATGAATTCCCGAAACAAGATGGGTTTACCAATGAAAAATAAGTCGTAGATTAATTCCTAAAACAGGATGGGGCAACTATCTATATGACCAGGAGGTATGAATTCCTGAAACAGGACGCGTTTACCAATGAAAAACAGATTGTAGATCAAATCTCAAAACAGGACGGGGCGACCATCTACATGACCAAATGATTTCCTTTAGAGACTGAATTCTGGAGAGCATCTCCTTCATAGGTTTATTCTAAAAAGCATCTCCTTCAGAGCTTTGTTCTGAAAAGCATTCCCCCCAGAGACCGAATTCTGGCAAGCATTTCCTTCAGAGGTTTATTCTGAAAAGCATTCCCCTTTAGATACTGTATTTTGAAAAGCATCTCCTTCAGGGCCTTCGTCCTAAAGAAAGTATTTTCCTTCAGAGATTCATTCTGAAAAGCATTTCCTTCAAATAAAATCGAGACATAGATTTCATTCTGATACTCCTATCAATAATTACTTTGGGTGGCATATGTAAGCCCATCTCCGACGACACTCTATCACCAAGTTATGAATGATGCATGAATGCTATATTTATAGTTAGACTTGTTGTACCCAAAAATTTTGCCTCCCATTTTTTAATATAATTGATTCAAGACACCTTCTCATGCTCATAAGGTTCTCAATTGCTCAAGAATACTCAAGGGTTTAAGCATACAAGCACCTCTCCTAAGCAATTGACCTACAACTAAGGTTTTGTTTTTCTCAAATAAAACTTAGCTTCTAATTCCTCAAGTGAGTTTCATGATTCCTCATATGCTTTAAGGTACCCCTATGACAAGTTTCAAGCCTTGCATCACAAGTTTGCTCAGTCAATTGCTCAGATGATTGAAAATAAACTATATTGGACAAAAAGTCAACTATGGTAAACATACAGTCAAAACTCAAGATTTTTGGTCAACATCAAGATTTTGAAGTCACATTCATCATTTGAACAAGGGTTGATCATGACTCATCAAGAAAACTCAAGATTTATCAAAAGTCAAAAGTTACTAAATTAGGGTTTTCTTAAGGAGAAGTCAACTGAACTTTGACCAAGCATAATTTTGTACCCCAAAATTTCCCTCTCATTTCACTCAAGACATGCCTCTAGAGGTCCTCAATTGATCAAGGATGACCAAGGATTGACCAGACAAATCCTCCTCCTAAGGCAACAAGCTTCAAATTAGGGTTTAACCCCTCATCAAGATGGTTGAAGTCCAAGGGTCCCAAATTCTTTCCATGGTCCTAATATATTGTCAAGATCATCCATGTCAAGTTTCATGCCTTTCACAAGAAGTTTGCTCAGTCAACTGCTTAGATGCCTGAAAATCAACTACATTAGGTCAAAAGTCAACTGTGGCCCATATACAGTCAAACTTCAAGATTTTTGGTCAAAATCAACATTTTTTATGTGATATCCATCATTTGATCAAGGGTTTATCATGATTCCTCAAGGAATGCCCCCAAATTCATCAAAACCCAAAAGTTGCTAAATTAGGGTTTCATAGGAAAAGTCAACCAAACTTTGACCAGACATAACTTCTTCATAGTTTATCAGAAATTTTCCATCCAAGGCTCATTTTGAATAGAATGCAATTCCCTACAACTCATCTTCAACCCAAAAGTTTAAAATATGCACTCATCAAAAGATATTAATTTCTACATTATAGGTCTATTATACCCCAAAATTTGCCCTCCCATATTCTTCAAAGTTTTGACAAGCATCATCTCAAATTGCTCAAGTCAACTCAAGGGCTACACAGTCAAAGGCCTCCTAAGCCAACTGAAATTAGGGTTTTGGTTCCTGCAAGGAAGTTGAGGTTTTCAAGGGCTCAATCAAGTCCCACATGCCTATAAACATTGTCAAGCATCTACATGTCAAGTTTCAAGGCTCACAACATCAAGTTGCACAGTCAAAAACCCTAATTGCTTCACAATCAACTGTAGGGACAAAATGGTCATTTGGCAGTCAAAAGTCAAAAATTTTGGTCAACATCTTATTTTGAAGCCACAATCATCATTTGGTCAAATCTTGACCATGATTTCACAAGAATGGCTCAAAAATCATCAAGATGCAAAAGTTTCTATTTTTGGACAGTTGAAAAGTCAACTGTAACTTGACCAAGGCATAACTTTTTCATGGTTCATCAGAAAAATTCCATCCAATGCTCATTTTGAAGGGGATGACATTTACTACAACTCATCTTCACATTCCAAGTCCAAGAAATGCTCTCACAAAAAGTTACCAATTTCAACATTATAGGTCATTTTCAAAAGTCAACAAAAAGGCATTTTAAGTCAAAGACCATAACTTGAGATTGGTAACTAGAAATGACATGGGACCAAAGGCATTGGTCAGAGGACTTCAAGACCTTTCCAAAATGTCCAAGAACATGTTCATATGATCAAAATTGAGCAAGATATGCATTGGAGAAGTTGGGAAAGTTTTGTGAAATGGCAAAAGTCAACTATCCTTGAAACTTCAATTTTTGACAAAAGGGCCCACTTTTTCCACTTGATTCAGCTTTGCCATGCCACCCACGTGTCCCATGATTTATTTCAAGATTAAAAATTAATTTTTATATTTTTATTTAATTTTATTTGATTTAATTCATTTTAAATCTTTAAAATTCAAATAAAAAAAAATTAATTAAGGGAAATCTTGTGTTTTGAATGGCCTTGATACATCATAATTCACATGCCAATTTCGTGTACAGTCCATTTCAAGCATGAAATTCAAATTTTGAGCAAAAATGGCAAGTTGTTTAATGGTGGTCATGGCAAAATCTCAAACTTCATTGCAAGGGTTAAAGGTGCATTATAGTGACTGATTCTCATTGACTAACATATATGCAAGCCTTTCAAATCCAATACACGACCTAGAACTCTCTCAAACGGCCAAAGCAAATCCAAAAAACTTGAAGAAAAATCACAAACTGAAAACCACTTTCCAGCATAATTCGAGCCTTCCTTTTGATCCAAATACGTTCCCAGCATTGCCAGGAATCATTTGCAGCCAAGAACGAGCCAAAAACCCCAAGAACTCGTGCTACACAAGTCATACGGTTTACCTTCTTTCTCAAAATCACAATCATCCATTCATGCGTTTTTAATACTTTTTATTGATTGCATTGTGCTCACAGGATCCATACGAAGCTTTCCATATAACTCAATTTGATTATAATGCCTTGGAATGGAAACTACCATTAGCGAATCCTAGGGTTTCAGAGCTTGTAATTTGGGGCTTTTGCCATACTGTAAAATTAAGCCTCAAGACATACATGGTCAAACCCAGCAGGATGAAACGAATCCAAAGCATACCTCGTGCCCTTTTTATGTTCACTATATAGCTAATCGCTATTTTTTTGACATTGGTATTTTGTGGGGGTTTAAAACCCCCGTTATTTGTCTGTGTTTTTGTTTCAGGAACGAAGACGATGATGAGGTGTCCCTGCGTGGTTGGTTTATTCAAATCACGCGCGCTCCCTTTTTTATTTTCCAGCATATGACGCGTTTATTCAACATAATATTACTTTCTTATTATTATTACAATTGAGGCGTTTGGTGTAGTGGCAGGGCGAGAGAGATTTGAGCGCTGGGACCTGGGTTCGATTCCCAGGTCCCCCAATTTCCTTGTTTCATTTTTTCCCAAGTAATCACGTGCAGGCCCTCAAACAGCAATGCACCATAAACCTCACAGATCCAAGCGCCAGGTGGCCATGATCATAGATCCAAAGGACAAAAAGTGATTAATACCATGTGCTCAGTCAAAGCATGTTGCAGGCAATCCAAGAAGTCAACGTGGCTGAAAGCTTCATTGGGCCTCAAATTCCAATCAAACACCCTCATTCCTGGCCCAAACCCCCCTTTGGTTTGCTTTTTCTTTTTTATTATTTTGTCATTTCATTTTTTTATTTATTTGATTTCTTATTCTTTTTTTTATTGACAATTAACCAATTATTATTTTCATAAAAAATAAAAAAAAAAGAACTAATATTATTACTTTATTAATTTCATTTAGGTAATTATTTTTGTAATTAAATACCAATAAATTGAATTAATTATTAATTAGGCAACTTTAACCCTTTTAATAATTAAAATAAGTTTAGAATTAGGTTTTTGTTAACTTCAACTTTTAATTCCTTTTCTTTATATTTCAATAAAAACATAAAAATACAAAAAATATTTTCTTTTAATAAATTAATTAATTAGTAATTAGGCTTTATTTAATTAATTGCATTTAATTCAAAAAAGACAAAAAAATTCATTTCTTTTCTTAAAAGGGTCAAAACCCTTAAGACATTCCCGATTAATTTTTATTCGCGTGCATTTATTTTATTTTGATTATTATGTAATTGCTTCCAAGAATGTAATAGTAAATAGGTTTACCGCTTTATTTAATTTCTCGTACTTATTTACCAAAACGGGTCTTTGTATTTTTGGCGATGTATAGACCCGCGCCTTGTAATAGCGTAGAATTTATCTTTCCGCAATTTACTTTTCGCACCCCTAACTGTTAAATGCATGAAAGAATGTATGTAAATAAAACCAATCCGTAGCTCACAAAATAACATATACAAGACAAACATTAACTGAAAAACAACACACAAAGCACATGCCACTCCTAGGGTACGCTTCACTCGTTACCTCGAAACGTGGTCATCAAGTATAGGACGTCTTAGAGGTCACCCTTTGTCTAAAGATCCAGTTGCCTCGAAATGGTTGCCTCGGATACAAAGGATCTAGGACATTAGGGTTACTTCTAAGGTGTCCTACCATTGCTTCGGTGACCACACATGTCCCTTAATCGAATTGACCCAAACACCTCCAACGATGGTGCTACCTACCTCTCAATGGTGGGATAGCACTATCTAAAGGACCCTTACACAGCTTAATTCCTTAGAGTAGGTAGATTCTCTTAAGTACTTGCTCTTTTCAAAAACAAACAAAAATACTTTTCGCACCCACACTTTCAAAAGTTTTCAAGACAAATTTTTCATACACTCTTGAGGACAGATACAAGAGTTACTTAGAAATCTTTCAAATGAAACTTTTTTCAAAACCCACACACACTTGAAAAGCAAACAAATTTTGAAAACATAAGAGCAAGTACCTAAGAGCCCGTGGATAACCACGGATAGAAAGGGTGCTAACACCTCCCCTTTCTATAAATCTACCTCCCGAATCGAGAAACATTCTCAATAAGGAATTTTGCTGTGCTTTTGTCCTTTCCATGTTGGAGAACATAAAAGACGGTGGCGACTCTTGCTTACCGCGACATTTCGCGAAACCAGCTTAAAAAACAGTCAGTTCTATTTCCACCGATCACAGAACTGGCGACTCTGCTGGGGAAACTTTATAAGTGAGGTGTACCTTAGGATTAGACCACTCTTATGTTTTCAATTGTATGTCTTGATTGCTTTATATTTGTGGGCATTGCATCGGAGTTTCATAGATCCTAACCCGGATCTGGGGAATACCCTTTTAGGTAGCATAAGCTGTGAGGGACCTGTCCGGCGTAGACCGACACGGGTGAAGCAGTGGCTACGTTGGTGTGGCACCTTGGTCTGTACCGATATCCCTTGTGTTGCAACGAGGAGAATATGGGTCTTCTGAGGAGTCATTAAGCACCAACCGACCTTAAAACCCTAATGTGACACAACTTGGCCATAGAACAGTAGCAGTATGCTACACCCATTGAGGCTAAAATCTCGTGATGGTTCTGGCCGCAAGAAAAGATTGTGACGCTGGAGTTATGATCGATTGAGGGTAGTCAGTGATATTGGGATCCTCTAGAACCCGGTTACTTTTGATAGGACAGGTCTTAACCAACGAAACTGAAAGAGGGTAGTACCTGAACTTCATGCTGGCCTAAACTCTAAGGGCTGTCTTGTGTGACTTGTGTGCTTTCAAACTTGACTACTTGCATGCTTGTTATCTAACACATGAGTTTCTTGCAGGTTTTGTTCACAATCCTTAATTGGGACTCATTACAGGGCCTACTTACATTACTCCACGCATTGCATAACATCATAACATCATACCATTGCATACATCCTGCATAAAGACTAATCCATTTCAGGGATCTCAAGGGCTTGCGATGCAGGTCATGATGAATCAAAGTGTCTAGCAAGGGGCAAAGGGGATTTATTTTCCCCTAGCCAAGGTTGTCAGGGGCTATGACCCACTCGATATGGTGAGCCTTGACTCTTGAAGAATGACTCTCAATAACATGAAGTTCCTTCAATCAAGCTACCAAATTCAAACTTTAACAAGTTTCTCTGTTTACCCCGCGAGATCCTTGAAAACATTGCATGCATATCATACATATCATTGCATTACAGGTACACTTTTTACAGGTCACTTACCTTCTTCGCTGTTTATTTCAGCAGTCATCATGAATCCTGAATCATCCAATGAACAAGCTATCAAGGCCCTCCAGGCCCAGAATGCCCAGTTCCAGGAGCTGGTCATGAGCTTAGCCCAAGGACAACAGGAATTGAAGACTCTGCTTTTGAAGAAAAAGAAGAAGAGGACTGTTTTATTCAACCCTTGACGCAGATCTGGGAATACACTGCAAAATGAAGCTGAGCGGACTACTCCATCTGTTGGGGAAGGCAGTCACCAAGAGGGAAGGGTTCCTAGTCCTGTGGTCTCTGACACCGAGACAGATTTCAATGATGAGCAGTACCCTCCTGCTGAGGACAGGTACAAACAGCTGGAGGATAGGTTAAATGCTATGGAGATACAGAAAGTGCCTGGGCTGGACTTTGGGGACCTAGGTTTATCTTCTGGGGTGGTGATCCCTCACAAGTTCAAGGCACCCGCCTTTGTAAAGTAGGACGGGGCTTCCTGTCCTAAGCTGCACCTCCATTCATACGCAAGGAAGATCCAGCCCTACACGGCAGACAAGAATCTATGGATCCATTTCTTCCAGGAGAGTCTTTCAGGGACTCAACTCGAATAGTTCTATCAGCTGGATGGAACCAATATTCGTAACTGGGAGGACTTGGCAACTGCTTTTTATAAGCAGTATCAGTATAATGCTAACCTCGCTCCTACGCGTACCCAACTCCAGGGTATGTCACTAGGGACGGGTGAAGGTTTTAAGGAGTATGCGCGAAGGTGGAGAGATCTGGCTGGAAGGGTGCAGCCGCCTTTGACTGACCATGAACTCGTCGACATGTTCTTAGGGACCCTGTCTGGTCTTTTCTTCAACCATCTGATTGGGAATTCTTCTGCGGGGTTTACAGATTTGATCTTAACTTGGGAAAGAATTGAAGTTGGCATCAAAAGTGGGAAGATCCAAGAAGCTACACCTTCGGATGTTCAGAAAAAGCCTTACAGTGGGAAGAAAGAGTCCAATGTTGTGCATGGTAAAAAGAGCCGTCATGATCAATATGTAGGGGCAACCCAGATCTCTATTCCTATGCCTGCTCAGCAAAGACAGGAGCAGCAAAGTAAGGAGGTCGCACCCAAAAGACAGTTCACTAAGATCAACATGTCACTGGATCAAGCGCTACAGCAATTGTTGAAGGCAGGGTTGATTACCTTAAGGGCTCCTCTCCGGAATCCAAACACTTCTGCTCCTAACTATCATCCCAATGAGAGGTGCGCATACCACTTTGATAGCCCGGGGCATACTACGGACAATTGTTGGCCTCTGAAGAACAAGATTCAAGACATGATTGACGCCAAAGAAGTCCAGTTTGAAGCACCAGAGACTCCAAACATAATCACTGCTCCTTTGCCAAATCATTGAAGGCTTTTGTTTTATTTGAATTTCTGAGTTGTATTTTTCTTTGCTTATACAAACAATTAATGTCATAGCAAACTCTTTTATTTCATTAATGCATTGCATATGTCTGTTTTGAATTAATCCAATTATTTTCGCTATATTCAAACTGCTTTCATTTTTTTATGTCAACTCTTAATAACTCTAAGCCTCTTGAGGGAGGATGACGAAAACGATACCATAATCTACAGTATGCTTTTGAACAGACCCCGCTGATGAGGTACAGGAATTGTTTCAATTCCTAAACACTGGAGTCATAAGGAAGATAATCCCTCGTCAACCCCTTCGAGCCAAAGAAGTAGGAGTTTTTCTTTTCGAAAATTAAAACCCTTAATCATAACCTGGGGCAGGGTAGTACTCAGTTAATCCAAGTGCACAACGAATGACATCAAAGGAGTCCTTCCAAAACAAAAGACGATGATGGTTCCGAATAATCATAAAGACAAGCAGTCATTATCACTCAAAAAAAATAAAAGCCCATTAAGTCAAAACCTACGAAGGAGACTTACGAAACTGGGACATCCTGCTGACTGTAATCACAAAAGAAACAGTTCAGGCAAAAAACAGGGATAACAAAATCAAAAAAGCAAGAGGTCCTACAAGACCTCGACAAAAAGAAATGACTGACTGTTCAAAATAAAATTGTCAATATCCGAACCATCATTGGAATATCAGGACAAAGACTCAAACAAGGTCTAACGCACGATCAACTGAGTTTAGGTTTGAAGAACATCACGAAGAGCGGGTGGGTACAAATAAAATTTGAGCCTTTATCCTTTGTTTCTTAAACCGTGAACCAGGCCACGTTACAACCCTAAAAAGTCCTAGCTGAAGCATGGGTTAGTTCAAAAGCATATTGTTACAAAGGTATCTTGACTCCTTAGGGCTCGCTGTAAAATCTTGAGTTGACATCATATTTTACAAAAATTTGCTTGTTCTACTGAAAAATGCATTTTTCAAAAACTTCAAAACAGACATAAGCTTTACATTTCAGATATAATATTGTTTGCATGTGACTATTTGTTCGAACAGCAAAGAAATTCGCACGAAGAATATCTAGTGAACAAAAGCACTCCCAATCAAGGGGCAGACATGATCATGGTCTATCATCTGGGGCAGGTAAGTCAAGATTCGGAGAATCTCTCAAAAGGCCAGCCAGCTTGGGGAAAATCTCCATCTGGATCACTTGGGGCATTGGATGATCAAACGAAGATCTTCTGGTGATACGGCAACACAACACTATCAACAGGGGCACCTCTCTACATCTCTGAGAACATGGGCATAGTCGAAAGAATACTGCGCATAATTAAAGACCCGCTAGGTTGACACGCCTAGGCAAAAATAAGGGCTTCCCGGAGAACCAAAAGGGTTCGGGCAAAAATAAGAGACGAAAATGAAAAAATTGTACACCCGGCAAGTCGAAAACCTGAAAAGGCGGCTTGGGCAAAAATGGGTATCCCGGTGGACTGAAAACCCGAAAGGGCAGTCCAGGCAAAAATTAGGGATCAAAGCGTACGACTATGTCCCGTTATCTCGTCACTTGCCTACCGGAAGAAGATTTGTCAATCGGCAGTCATCAAGCACCTCTACAGGTGACATCAGAAACAGGGGCAGTCAGATTTGTCTAAGCGATCTAGTTGCTCTATCCACCAAGGTACCAAGGTAGGTTCGGCTGAAGAACGTAACCAAGATATCTCCCCGCAGAGTAGGATAAGACTCAGTAATACTCTTCCCCGAGCAGAATTGGTCTCCCGTCAGTCCTAACAAAGGCACAATATCTCCAGCAAGTTAGCAATACTCTCCCCCCAAGCAGAGTTAATCTACTGTCAGCCTTAAGGAAGTTAGGTATCCCCAGAAAATCTCAACATTCCCCAGCGGAGTATGCAGATGTTCCTAAACAAGCATCCCCGGCAGTCTTAATATAAGATTGTTCCCCGGCGGAATACAAGACACCCTATTGGAGCCATTCCCCAGTACAGTCCAAAAAAAAAAAGTTTCCCCAGGAGAGTTGAATTATCCTCCCCAGTAGATTCTGGAAGCTTATCCCCAGTAGATTCTGGAAGCTTGTACCCTGCAGAGTGCATACACATCTCCCCGGCTTTATTCAAGAGTTATTCCTCACCAGAGCTTATAACTGGGTTATCCTCAGCCAATTACCACGGAAAGATCGTCCTCGGCGAAGTTCTTCCTACCCCCCAACGGAGTTCATCAATTCCCTCTACATAACATATCAACGGTATCCCCAGCGGAGTTATCATCAAATTCTCAGCGAAGTATCTCTTCCCACAGAGCAATTCCCCGCAGAGTAACCTCTTCATCAAGTTTATTCCCCAAACGGAGTCATCTTCTCCAAATGGTTTATTCTTGCACTCATCATCCCCAGCGGAAATGAAGAACTCTATTCTTCAACCTCAGCCCAGGATTCAAGCTCCCGGCATTCGTCAAGGATTTATTTTCCTAGACGAAAATACATTCAACATTCATCATATTATCATACACCATGAGGCATGCATATACGCATCAAACACCCTATCTCAGTTATTTCGAGAACATCATGACATCATGCATTTCATACATCATGACATTGCACAACTGATGTTTTGCCTTTTCAGGAAAAAGGTCAATCCAAAGATGATTACTATCAACTGTCGCAATTCCAGATTCGATACCTGTACCTAGCCAGGGCATATCTATGAGCGGTTGATTGTGGATTCAATACCTGTATCTAGACATGGCATATCTACATTAAAGAGATCAAAGAGATAGCTAGGAAATGCTCCAGATATGGATGTTGTTCTTTTGCTTATTCAAGACTCCTTCTAGAGATAGTTCAGATGTGACCCAGGCATGGCGACGTTCTGATACTTATTTCAGATTTCCTTTCAGAGATAGCTTAGAGATGCTCCTGACCCGGATGCTATTCTTTTGCTTATTCAGATTTTCTCTCCAGTAATAGCTCAGAGATGCTCCGGACCCGGCTGTTATTCTATTGCTTATTCAGAGATTCCTTTCAGAGATGGCCTAGAGATGCTCCAGATCCGGATGCTATTCTATTGCTTATTCAGATTTCCTTCTAGAGATAGTTCAGATGCAACCCAGGCATGGCGACATTCTGATACTTATTCCAGATTTCGTCCAGAGATAGTTCAGATGTAACCCAGACATGGCGACATTTTGATACTTATTCAGATTTCCTTTCAGATATAGCTTAGAGATGCTCTTAACCCGAATGTTATTCTACTGCTTATTCAGATTTCTCTCCAGAGATGGCCTAGAGATGTTCCAGATCTGGACGCTATTCTATTGCTTATTCAGATTCAAACTTCTAAAGACAACTTAGAGATGCTCCATCCCGGATGCTATTCTATTGTTCAGTCCAGATACGATCCATATTCGGATGACATTCTACCACTCATTCAGATGCAGTATGGATATACCCCAGACCCGACGGTCATTCTACTACTCGTTCAGACGTCAGCAATTAGATATAGACTAGATATGCCCCAGACACGGAAGCTATTCTATTTCTTATTCAGATTCAACTATCCATTACAGTTCCAAATGGCATCTATAAGCCCATTCCCGACAAGGTTCTGTCACACTTCCAGATGGCATCTATAAGCATATCCTCCTATCCATCATCTCTCCAAATGGCATCTATAAGCCCATTCCCTCCATCACACTGCTGATATTCTACTATGTGAGTGCAAATTTCTGGGCACTCTAGTGTTCAATCATCTTCCACCTTCGGATCACGAAAGGCACGCACGCCAATCTACATCCTCAGGTCTAAGAAGATTGAACAGGGGCAACTGTTATACCCCAAAATTTTCCCTCCCATATTCTTCAAAGTTTTGACAAGCATCATCTCAAATTGCTCAAGTCTACTCAAGGGCTACACAGTCAAAGGCCTCCTAAGCCAGCTGAAATTAGGGTTTTGGTTCCTACAAGGAAGTTGAGGTTTTCAAGGGATCAATCAAGTCCCACATGCCTATAAACATTGTCAAGCATCTACATGTCAAGTTTCAAGGCTCACAGCATCAAGTTGCACAGTCAAAAACCCTAATTGCTTCACAATCAACTGTAGGGACAAAATGGTCATTTGGCAGTCAAAAGTCAAAAATTTTGGTCAACATCTTATTTTGAAGCCACAATCATCATTTGGTCAAATCTTGACCATGATTTCACAAGAATGGCTCAAAAATCATCAAGATGCAAAAGTTTCTATTTTTGGACAGTTGAAAAGTCAACTGTAACTTGACCAAGGCATAACTTTTTCATGGTTCATCAGAAAAATTCCATCCAATGCTCATTTTGAAGGGGATGACATTTACTACAACTCATCTTCACATTCCAAGTCCAAGAAATGCTCTCACAAAAAGTTACCAATTTCAACATTATAGGTCATTTTCAAAAGTCAACAAAAAGGCATTTTAAGTCAAAGACCATAACTTGAGATTGGTAACTAGAAATGACATGGGACTAAAGGCATTGGTCATAGGACTTCAAGACCTTTCCAAAATGTCCAAGAACATGTTCATATGATCAAAATTGAGCGAGATATGCATTGGAGAAGTTGGGAAATTTTTGTGAAATGGCAAAAGTCAACTATCCTTGAAACTTCAATTTTTGACAAAAGGGCCCACTTTTTCCACTTGATTCAGCTTTTCCATGCCACCCACGTGTCCCATGATTTATTTCAAGATTAAAAATTAATTTTTATATTTTTATTTAATTTTATTTGATTTAATTCATTTTAAATCTTTAAAATTCAAATAAAAAAAAAAAAATTTAATTAAGGGAAATCTTGTGTTTTGAATGGCCTTGATACATCATAATTCACATGCCAATTTCGTGTACAGTCCATTTCAAGCATGAAATTCAAATTTTGAGCAAAAATGGCAAGTTGTTTAATGGTGGTCATGGCAAAATCTCAAACTTCATTGCAAGGGTTAAAGGTGCATTATAGTGACTGATTCTCATTGACTAACATATATGCAAGCCTTTCCAATCCAATACACGACCTAGAACTCTCTCAAACGGCCAAAGCAAATCCAAAAAACTTGAAGAAAAATCACAAACTGAAAACCACTTTCCAGCATAATTCGAGCCTTCCTTTTGATCCAAATACGTTCCCAGCATTGCCAGGAATCATTTGCAGCCAAGAACGAGCCAAAAACCCCAAGAAATCGTGCTACACAAGTCATACGGTTTACCTTCTTTCTCAAAATCACAATCATCCATTCATGCGTTTTTAATACTTTTTATTGATTGCATTGTGCTCACAGGATCCATACGAAGCTTTCCATATAACTCAATTTGATTATAATGCCCTGGAATGAAAACTACCATTAGCGAATCCTAGGGTTTCAGAGCTTGTAATTTGGGGCTTTTGCCATACTGTAAAATTAAGCCTCAAGACATACATGGTCAAACCCAACAGGATGAAACGAATCCAAAGCATACCTCGCGCCCTTTTTATGTTCACTATATAGCTAATCGCTATTTTTTTTACATTGGTATTTTGTGGGGGTTTAAAACCCCCGTTATTTGTCTGTGTTTTTGTTTCAGGAACGAAGACGATGATGAGGTGTCCCTGCGTGGTTGGTTTATTCAAATCACGCGCGCTCCCTTTTTTATTTTCCAGCATTTGACGCGTTTATTCAACATAATATTACTTTCTTATTATTATTACAATTGAGGCGTTTGGTGTAGTGGCAGGGCGAGAGAGATTTGAGCGCTGGGACCTGGGATCGATTCCCAGGTCCCCCAATTTCCTTGTTTCATTTTTTTCCCAGGTAATCACGTGCAGGCCCTCAAACAGCAATGCACCATAAACCTCACAGATCCAAGCGCCAGGTGGCCATGATCATAGATCCAAAGGACAAAAAGTGATGAATACCATGTGCTCAGTCAAAGCATGCTGCAGGCAATCCAAGAAGTCAACGTGGCTGAAAGCTTCATTGGGCCTCAAATTCCAATCAAACACCCTCATTCCTGGCCCAAACCCCCCTTTGGTTTGCTTTTTCTTTTTTATTATTTTGTCATTTCATTTTTTTATTTATTTGATTTCTTATTCTTTTTTTTTATTGACAATTAACCAATTATTATTTTCATAAAAAATCAAAAAAAAAGAACTAATATTATTACTTTATTAATTTCATTTAGGTAATTATTTTTGTAATTAAATACCAATAAATTGAATTAATTATTAATTAGGCAACTTTAACCCTTTTAATAATTAAAATAAGTTTAGAATTAGGTTTTTGTTAACTTCAACTTTTAATTCCTTTTCTTTTTATTTCATTAAAAACATAAAAATACAAAAAATATTTTCTTTTAATAAATTAATTAATTAGTAATTAGGCTTTATTTAATTAATTGCATTTAATTCAAAAAAGACAAAAAAATTCATTTCTTTTCTTAAAAGGGTCAAAACCCTTAAGACATTCCCGATTAATTTTTATTCGCGCGCATTTATTTTATTTTGATTATTATGTAATTGCTTCCAAGAATGTAATAGTAAATAGGTTTACCGCTTTATTTAATTTCTCGTACTTATTTACCAAAACGGGTCTTTGTATTTTTGGCGATGTATAGACCCGCGCCTTGTAATAGCGTAAAATTTATCTTTCCGCAATTTACTTTCCGCACCCCTAACTGTTAAATGCATGAAAGAATGTATGTAAATAAAACCAATCCGTAGCTCACAAAATAACATATACAAGACAAACATTAACTGAAAAACAACACACAAAGCACATGCCACTCCTAGGGTACGCTTCACTCGTTGCCTCGAAACGTGGTCATCAAGTATAGGACGTCTTAGAGGTCACCCTTTGTCTAAAGATCCAGTTGCCTCGAAATGGTTGCCTCGGATACAAAGGATCTAGGACATTAGGGTTACTTCTAAGGTGTCCTACCATTGCTTCGGTGACCACACATATCCCTTAATCGAATTGACCCGAACACCTCCAACGATGGTGCTACCCACCTCTCAATGGTGGGATAGCACTATCTAAAGGACCCTTACACAACTTAATTCCTTAGAGTAGGTAGATTCTCTTAAGTACTTTCTCTTTTCAAAAACAAACAAAAATACTTTTCGCACCCACACTTTCAAAAGTTTTCAAGACAAATTTTTCATACACTCTTGAGGACAGATACAAGAGTTACTTAGAAATCTTTCAAACGAAACTTTTTTCAAAACCCACACACACTTGAAAAGCAAACAAATTTTGAAAACATAAGAGCAAGTACCTAAGAGCCCGTGGATAACCACGGATAGAAAGGGTGCTAACACCTTCCCTTTCTATAAATCTACCTCCCGAACCGAGAAACATTCTCAAAGAAGGAATTTTGCTGTGCTTTTGTCCTTTCCATATTGGAGAACATAAAAGACGGTGGCGACTCTTGCTTACCGCGACATTTCACGAACCAGCTTAAAAACAGTCAGTTCTATTTCCACCGATCACAGAACTGGAGTTCTGTGATCGGTGGGAATGAGAACTGACTGTTTTTTTAGCTGGTTTCGCAAAATGTCGCGGTAAGCAAGAGTCGCCACCGCCTTTTATGTTCTCCAACATGGAAAGGACAAAAGCACATCAAAATTCCTTATTGAGAATGTCTCTCGGTTCGGGAGGTAGATTTATAGAAAGGGAAGGTGTTAGCACCCTTTCTATCCATGGTTATCCATGGGCTCTTAGGTACTTGCTCTTATATTTTCAAAAATTGTTTGCTTTTCAAGTGTTTGTGGGTTTTGAAAAAGTTTAGTTTGAAAACTTCTAGGTAACTCTTGTATCAGTCCTCAAGAGTGTATGAAGTATTGTTTGAAAACTTTTTGAAAGTGTAAGGTGTGAAAAGTATTTTGTTTGTTTTGAAAAGAGCAAGTACCCATGAGTCATCTACCTACCCTAAGGAATTAAGCTGTGTAAGAGTCCTTTAGATAGTGCTATCCCACCATTGAGAGGTAGGTAGCACCATCGTTGGAGGTGTTCGGGTCAATTCGATTATTAGGGACATGTGTGGTCACCGAAGAAATGGTAGGACGTCTTAGAAGTAACCCTAATATCCTAGATCCTTTTATCTGAGGCAACCATTTCGAGGCAACTGGATCTTTAGACAAAGGGCGACCTCTAAGACTCCACAATTTAATTTTTTTTTGTTAACCTAATCAGTTCTACTACATATATAGAACATACCCAAGCCAAAAGAAGGATTGCAGGTCGTGAAAGCTGAGAACAAAACTCAAATTTTGGAAAAAAAAGTAGTGGATTATTCTCCAACCTAGAGGGCAATTCAAAGCATTTCAAAGCTACCAATCAATTCCTGGACATCTCCAAAACATTCTCCAATCATTTGACAGTTCTCCCAAGCCCAGAAACAGGACATACGATCGTCACGGTTTGCTTTTTTTCAAAATCCAATTACTATGATTCTTGCATCATGAACATGTTTTAATGGTATATCTGTGTTGGTTGTCATGTTTGCAACGTGCTGGATTGGCTTAATTGATGTTTTGATGCATATACTGATGAATGCCATGGCTAGGGTTTGAAGTCACGTTTTAGGGCTTCTTGATACACGTGAAATTGGCCCAAGAAAAGGGTACATTAATGCTCGTGGCATCAAGACAAGTTGAACCATGGTCTTTAATTTCATTTATCATGTGTTTTTCTTGATTTTTAAAGTGTACAGGTTATGGCTACAGACGCTTGTCTGTAGGTAAAAGTGTTTAGCCTAAGGCGACGGATCTGCGAAGAAGACAACAACGTGTCTAACCACTATTGGCTTATTTGAATTTTGCATTCTTATTGGAGTCATTCACGTTTTTTTTATATATTACTTATTGTTGTTATTATATTGATAACTAAACATGATAGCCCAGATGGCAAGGCGTGCGTTGTGTAAGTAGGAGGACCTGGGTTCGATCCCAGGTCCCAGCATTTTCTTTATTTTCCTAACATTTAAACGCAGGTTCTATACATTACCTTGCCAAGCGTACACCATGCGCTACCACCATCCAGCTAATGGATCATTGTTTATCCAGATCCAACGCTCAATCAAGGAAAGACTATGATACACCCTCCAAGCTTGGATGCACATAATCAGCGTGTTGACTGGGCTGACCAGCTATTAGGCCTTACAAATTCAACAATATACCCCCCTTTCAGCTTCCATACAGGCCCATCTCTTTACTTTTCTATTTTATTTCTTGTTTTAATTGTTTTATTAATTATTTTCTTTTACAAAAATAACACAAAAGTTAGTTTTTTTATTAAATCAAAAATCACAATGTGATACGGTGGGAGAACTGACTTGAGGTTCTGCGTTTGTGTTCGCAAGTGTTTCAGTTTAGCAAGAGTCGCCATCGACTTTTTATTTATCCTAAGGAAAGGTCAAAAAGCACAGGAAAGACCTTTGAGATGTTTTCGTGGGTTCGGGGGGTAGATTATGAAAAGGGAAGGTGCTAGCACCCTTTTCATCCATGGTTATCCATGGGCTCTTAGTTACTTGTTTTAGATCACTTGCCTTTGCTTTTCAATTGTTTGAAATGGTGCTTTGTGTGTGTGGTTTTGAAAATGTTTTGAAAAAGATGCCTTGTCTAGGCAACCATTGTAACAATTCTTTACTCGAATGTTTTACAAAGGTGTTTGTCTTTTTGAAAAGATGTTTCAATATTTTTGAAAGTTGTTTTGAAATTGTGTGGAGATGTGTGTTTGAAAATGGCAAGTGTGTTTTGCAAGTTTGATCAAGTAACTAAGAGTTGTCTACCCTAATTTTACTCAAAGATCTTTCCTATGTTTTAACCCTTTTAACAGTGTTGTTTCACCATTGTATTTGGTGAACAACCTTGCGTTAGGATGTTAACGGGACGGGCGCGGGTCATCATATACAATCATTGAAGGCAACTTGTGAGATGCTCTAGCAATTTTGTAAGGGACGAGATCGTTTTATCGAAGGCAACATCGAGGGTCATCGAGGGACTACGATCTTTGTTTATCGAAGGGACGTTTGCTAGAGTGTCTCATACTCGAGGGACATGATTACATTTTTCCGAGGCAACAGGCGAGGTTATCCTAGAGGTGCAAGTGTGAATTGTGTATTGATTTTCATGCTTTTGTCTTGTATTAGGTTATCTAGCGGTTGATTTTGAATCTTCGCATACAAACCCTAATTACTATACAGTATATAGAAACCGATAAATTGCGGGAATTTAAAGTCTAAGCTATTACAAATAAGTATCCGGGGATGGGGGTAGAAATGTTTACAAATGGGGATGAGTCTTGTCAGAATAGTAGCGTCTAAATATTATTTACAACCAAATCGAATCGTCGCATTCTCAATGTAAAATATAGCAAGGTATAAGAATAAAAGAGAAACAAAAGTATTGTGACATGCATATGATTATTTACACATGATAAAAATGTTAACCTAATGTATTAAGTATTATTATTTATTTTTGTGTTTTTGTTAATTATAAATAAACAAAAAGGTTTTAAAGAGAAAATATTTTAACTTAACAAAATCTATTGTTTGCATATTTTGTTAATGTTATTTAGGAAGTTTTGTAAAAGTGATTTATTAAACAAAAAAAGTTTTAAAGAGAAAATTGTTTAAACTTAATAAAATCTAATATTTATGTATTTTTAAGTGTAATAAAATAAAAAAGAAGCATTTAAGAAAATTTTGTATAAAAAAGGTTAATGTAATAAGTTATGAAGAAAAAGGAAATAAAGTGATAAAATAAAAAAGAAAAAGGATTGATTATAAAGAAAATAAATGGGCTGTAAGGGATTATGTTTGGCCCAAAACGGAATTGAAGGAGAACAAGAGGGGGGGTGTAGCGCCAGAAATTTATGGGCTTAAGGGTTTTTGTGAGGGAGCAGGCCCAAGCGCATTCACAAAATTTTATTAGGGTTTCATTTGGTTTTGTCCAGAATAGGGTTTCAGCTTTACAAACGGCGCCGCTCCCTATCTTCTTCATCTCTTCCTCGCTCTCGAACATGAGCTTCTGATGCCTCTCTTCGCCTCAGCTGCCAGAGCGCCACCATCCATCTCTCCTCTCCCCATGATTGAGCAAGGCGGTGACAAGAAAAGGTACCAGTTCTCAGCTTTTTTTCGTCTTCCTGTGTTTTAGGGCTTTTAGATTTCCATCTTGCATGTTATTATTTCACAAAGTTTTAACCATGGATGTTCGCGTTTGTGTGAGGTGCGAAGCAGAAAAAGGAAGGAGAAAAATACTACCTTGCTGATCTCGTTCTTGGAGAGGGAGTTTGGGGACAGGAGGCATTCTCCGGTGGCCGAGGCGGAGAGATCGATGATGAGGAAAGCTTTGTTCTGGTATTTGTATCTTTGCTTTGTTTTATGATGAATGTTATGCTTCTGACTTTTTCTCTCTGAATGCTTGCCTTGTCGATTCTGTGAGGAATTTTGTTCTGAGAATGCTTTTGATAATTTGACTTTCTTCCTCTCTTTGGCTTGCTTTGTTCTGACGATAAGCTTTGCTTATGATTTTCCCTCTCTTTGACTTGATCTGTTTAGCCTATGATGAATCCAATTATGAGGCACTTATTTTTGTTGTTTGGGTATTTGGATGGATTTGCTTGAGTTTGGATTTGAAATGAAGGTAGGTTGAATGTTACGCAGGCTAGGAAACTGAGTTTGTTCAGGTTTTATGCTTGGCTTTGAGGCAGGCTTATTGTACAGGCAGGCTTTTGGCTGTATGCTTCAAGGCTTGTAGTTTTACTGGTTTTTAGGCTAGTTTATTGAAGCTTATGCAGGTTTGGATATTGAGTTTGTTCAGGTTTTGTGCTTAGCTTTGAGATACAGGTTTTGACAGGTTATATGTTTGTTGGCTTATTTTGGTTACAGGCTTGTTTGAAAGTTGCTGTAACAGGTTTGTTTAGACAGGCTGAAGCAGTTTATAAGCTTGGAGGTTTTATGAAGGCAGGCTGTTGTTTGCTTGCTTGAGGTAGCTTTGGGTTACAGGCTTTGAAAGGCTTGCTTCCTTAGGCTTGAGGGCTTGTGTTATCTCTTTACAGTTTTATGGTATATTTTTCTATGTGTGTTCTGCCCCCTTTGTTCTGAACTGAACTCTTTGTTATATATTTCTATATTCTAAGCCTGCAAAACTGTAAGCCTCTCTACTTCTCTCTCTCTCTTTCTCTCTCCACAGAAAAAGTATATTTAATTACTTAAACTGTACTTTTCTGAAAAGGTTGTGGCTGGGAAATGATGTAAATTTAAAATATTGCTTGCAATGTTAGCTTTGCTCTGCCTCTTGTACTTTCTTCTTTTCCAGATTTTTTGCATTGCTAGTTTGTTAGCCCTTTGACAGTTTTTTGACAGCTTCTTGAATTTGTGACTTAGTTGGCCATTTTGACTTAGTTTGGTTTGCCTTGTTTTCCTCTCTTTGACAGTTTGCACATGTGCAGCTTGTTTGGCATTTCAGTTTGCACTTTGTAATTTGTGAATTTTGTTTAATATGCTGCCTTGTATTTAATTAATTCCATGCTTGCAAACAAATTTTCTTTCCCTCTTTGTGAACCAAGAAGAGACATCTTCTTGCGATTTGCAGAGAGGACGAACAAACTGATTCCGGCCGACAACCTTTAATGATGAGTTTTTGATTAACTGTCTGAAAATGCCTTTTTTAATTCATCTGTGTTGACTTCTTCCTTTTTTGTCTTTGCAGGTAAATATCAGTTGAGCAAAGGATGCAACAGTAGAAGATGAAGACTTCAAGAGATTTAGGATATAGTTTTATTTTATTTCTAATCATTTGTAATAACATTATTGTAAACACTGTAAATAAATTTACAGTATTCAAATAATATTTGTAACAAACAATTGAAAATGAATAAAAATCTTTTTTTAGTTAATTCTTTTAATTCTTCTGCAATTGCTTATTTAATTATTTAAATTTCTTGAGTCATAATAATTGGAAATTATCCCAATAATCTTAACTTAGAAATTATAAATAATCAACAAACGTCGCATTCTTCTAGCCTTGTATTAACCAACAATAAGCCCGGCGTTCCAAATAACCAATAGCATTGCACAGTTAAACAAACAAACATCCATACGCCTTTCACTTCACTGATTAAACCAACACTTCAAACTCTCAATCAGAAGCCTCAGCTTCTATCCCAGAGGTTCAGGTTTTGAGAAACAAACTGAAATCTTGAACATGCGTCAAAGCAGTGTAACAGCCAATTAAGACACTGTGGATTCAAATTCTTCTGAAAATGCGCATGCAAACCCTAATTCTTGATTTATTATCAAAGAAGCGTCTGCTTGATCAAACCCTGAGCCAAACTCAACCAAATCAATAGAAACCCTAATAATCTGCTTGGACTGATTCAAAAGTTAATGGAAACCCTAATTTTGTCTGACTGATGAGAAAAGTCTGTTTGACCGATTCTTAAGCCAATCTGAAAAATCAGGAAAAGCCCGAAGCTCTGATCTCTTGTAAAAAAGAGAGAGGGCAAATTTTGGGGTACAACAGTTGCCCCTGTTCAATCTTCTTGAACCTGAAGAGTTAGATTGGCAGACTTGCCTTTTGCGACTCGAGGGTGAAAGGAGATTGGACACTAGAGTGCCCAAAAAATTTGCACTCGTCAAAGCGTAGTTTGAGGGAATGAGCTTAAAGATGCCATTTGGAGATGGGCTTAAATATGCCATCTGGAGATGTGACAGAATCTTGTCGGGGGATGGGCTTAGAGATGCCATCTGGAAATTGTTGGTAGGAGGATGGGCTTATAGATGCCATCTGAAGGTGATTGTATCTTGTTGGAGATGGGCTTGTAGATGCCATCCAAGAATGTTTGTTGAACTGTATGTCGTTGGTGAGTGGGTGAGTATCAGAAAGGTATCCATGTTTGGAACATCTCTGAGCTGGGGATCTGAATAAGCAATGAATTGACATCCATGTTTAGAATCATCCGTAAACTGTTTTCAGTAGTTGAATCTGAACAAGCGATAGATTAACATCCGTATCTAGAGAACCCGTAAATTATTTTCAGAAGTCTTGAATCTGAACAAGCGACAGATTAACATCCGTGTTTGGAGAATCCATAAACTATTTTCAGAAGTTGAATCTGAACAAGCGATAGATTAACATCCGTGTTTGGAGAATCCGTAAACTGTTTTCAGAAGTTGAATCTGAACAAGCGATAGATTAACATCCGTGTTTGGAGAATCCGTAAACTGTTTTCAGTAGTCTTGGAGTTGAATAAGCAATAGATCAGCATCCATGTTGGGAAGCGTCCGTAAACTGTTTTCAAAAGTTGAATCTGAACAAGCGATAGATTAACATCCGTGTTTGGAGAATCTGTAAACTGTTTTCAGAAGTCTTGGAGTTGAATAAGCAATAGATCAGCATCCATGTTGGGAAGCGTCCGTAAACTGTTTTCAAAAGTTGAATCTGAACAAGCGATAGATTAACATCTGTGTTTGGAGAATCCGTAAACTGTTTTCAGAAGTCTTGGAATGGAGAAGGAACCGGTATAGGGTTGCTTGATGATGAGTCCGTGTAAAACTGCATCTTGGAAAGAAGGAATCGGTATAGGGTTGCCTGATGATGAGTCCGTGTAAAACTGCATCTGAAAGAAGGAACCGGTGTAGGGTTGCCTGATGATGAGTCAGTGTAAAACTGCATCTTGGGAAGAAGGAACCAATGTAGGGTTGCCTGATGATGAGTCCGTGTAAAACTGCATCTAAAAGAAGGAACCGGTGTAGGGTTGCCTGATGATGAGTCCGTGTAAAACTGCATTTGAATACTTGTTAATGATAGTCTTTTATTCTTATCCTGAAAAGGACAAAATGTTAGCTAAACACAAAGTTATGTTGCATGATATGTATGATGCAATGAATTGCGTTTCGTCAATGTTTATGATATATGAATGTAATGGATGTGCATGTAAGCTGAGTAGCTGTCTTGCTGAGGAAGACGAATCCTGGATAATGAAATCTTTGACTGCTGCCGGGGAAAGCAAATCCTTGACTGCTGCAGAGGATTGAAAATCCTTTGATCGTTGAAAATGAGAAGTCCTGGGACCACTGTTGGGGAATCAGGAACTGGGGTTGTATGCCAATCTACTGGGGATTCCTGTCTTTAGGAGATCTTCACTGGGGAATATCTGAATACTCCGTGAGGAACTGAGAATGAGAGTCTTCATTCTGCTTAGGGGATTTAGGAATTCAGGTTGTCTGCCACTTTGAGAATGAGAATCTTCATTCTGTCGGGAGTATCAGGAACTCAGGTTATATACCACTTTGAGAATGAGAATCTTCATTCTGTTGGGGGTCAGAAATTGGGAGCATACCAATCTTCTGAGGTTTTAAGGATGAGAGTCTTCATTCTGTTAAGGGTTAGAGATTGGGAGTATACCAATCTTCTGAGGTTTCGAGGATGAGAATCTTCATTCTGTTAAGGGTCAGAAACTGGGAGTATACCAATCTTCTGAGGTTTTAAGGATGAGAATCTTCATTCTGTTAACGGTCAGAAACTGGGAGTATACCAATCTTCTGAGGTTTTAAGGATGCGAGTCTTCATTCTGTTAAGGGTCAGAGATTGGGAGTATACCAATCTTCTGAGGTTTTAAGGATGAGAGTCTTCATTCTGTTAAGGGTCAGAAACTGGGAGTATACCAATCTTCTGAGGTTTTAAGGATGAGAATCTTCATTCTTGAGAGAAACAAATTTTTAGGAGCTTCAATTGTCCGTTATTCTGTTGGTGGTTGTAACTTCCAGCAGGTGATGAAGGAAATTTTTGAACGCTCTTGAATTCCAGTAGGTGATGAAGGAATTTTTGATGATGACCTTGAATTCCAACAGGTGATGAAGGAATTTTTGATGATGACCGCAACTTCCAGCAGGTGATGAAGGAAATTTTGAACGCTCTTGAAACTTGAAATGTAATTTGTTTTGGAGAATAAATCCTTGACAAATGTTGGGGAAATAAACCCATGACTGCAGGTCTGCTAGAGAGGTGATGAACTCCTTAAGGATGCTTGAATGTCTTTTCAAAAAGATTTCGGAGAGGTTTCATCACTGCCCCTAGTATCAGATGCTTGTGATATTGCCAGGACACTTGGACTGCACGTAACCCTTTGATGAGATTGACGTTTAAATGCCCCAAGTGATGGTGAGGGAGACTTCCCCCAGGTGCACTGAACTTTGAAAGATTTGTTGAAATCTTGACTGGACTGCCCCGGGTTAATTGAACTTTGAAAGATTTGTTGAAATCTTGACTGGACTGCCCCAGGTGTGCTGGATAGTGACATGTCATGCCCCCTTGTTGATAGGAGATTTGTCAATGGAAGTGTCGTTCTTTTTGAAATGATTTTGCTCACTAAGAGGGCTTTCGTTCCTTTGAACATTCGCTGTCAAACAAATAACTAGGTGAAAACAACGATATTCAAATAATGCAAAGTTTATGCTTGTCTCGAAGTTTTGAAAAATGCATTTTTTAGCAGAAAACTTTTTATAAGACAAATTCAACACAAGATTTAGGGTAAAGCCTTACAGGAGTCAGGATACCTTTTGTAACAGTATGCTTTCGAACGAACCCATGCTTCAATTAGGACTTTTGCAGGGTTGTAACGTGGCTTGGTTCACGGTTTAAGAAACAAAGGATAAAGGCTCAAAGTATATTTGTACCCACCCGCTCTTCGTGATGTTCTTCAATCCTAGACTCAGTTAATTGCGCGTCGAACTCTGTTCGAGTTTGGAACGACGTTTTGGTGATGGCTCACATTAGTTAAGTTTTGGAAGACAGTCATCATCTCTTTTTTTTGCAACATTTTTTCATGTTGTTGAGGATTTGTAATGACCTCGTTCTTTTGATTTGTTATCCCTAACTTTTTCCTGACTGTTCCTGTTTTCGAGATTACAGTCAACGGGATGCCCCTTCTTTCTTAAGCCTCCTTTGTAGGTTTTGGCTTAGTGGTCTTTTCTCTTTTGAGAGATTGACTGCCTATGTGATAGGGAACCATCACCGTCTTTTGATTCCAGAGGAATGCTTTTCTTTTTTTGATGTCGTTCGTTGTATTACGAACTGAGAGTTTGTGACTTTAATGCGCACCTTTTTTTAAATTAACTGAGAGACTACCCTGCCCCAGGTTTAAATCAAAGGTTTCAATTTGTTTAGAACAGAAAACTCCTACTTCTTTGGCTCGAAGGGGTTGACTAGGGATTATCTTCCTTATAACTCCAGTGTTTAGGATTTGAAAGAAATGCTTGTACATCATCAACGAGGTCTGTTCAAAAGCATACTGTATGAGATTATGGTATTGTTTCGTCATCCTCCCTCTAAAGGCTTGTAGCTTTTTATCAAGAGTTAAATATCATAAAGAAAACACAAGAATAGTGAAAACGAATGGATAAATTTAAGACAAACATATGCAATGCATTAATGAAACAGAGTTTGACATCAACAGATAGTTGTTTGAATAACAAAAGAAATTACAACTTGAAAATTCAAATGGAACAAAAGTCTCTCAATTCGAGCTTTGTCACTTCAAATGAAGAAACCTTGGCGGAAGATTTTCATCTCACCATCCGGCATGAATTCCAGCACTCCTTCGTCGATCAAGTCTTGGATCTTGTTTTTCAAAGCCCAACAGTCATCGGTGTCATGTCCAGGACTATGGGAGTGGTAAACACAAAATGCGTCGGGGTGATAACTAGGAGAAGAAGTCTTAGGGTTCGGATGAGGAGCCCTTAAAGCAAGCAGATTGACCTCCAACAAGCGTTTCAGTATCAGAGATGATGGTATGTCAGTCTCAGTGAACTGTCTTCCAGACGTATTTTTCTTACGCTGATTACCCTGTTGGCGCTGACGGGGTTGTTGACGGGCTTGCGACCCTGAAACAAGTTGAGGAGCTTTTCCCTTGTCTTCTTGTCTCAAAGGAGGTTGAATGATGACTTGATCTTCAACCTTAGGTGTTTGCCCCACTTGGTTATTTTGAAGCAGCTTGTTGACGAGGACCCTGAGCTCTTCTTGTCTTTGAGCTAAGTCTTGAATGAGAGCCATCTGGCCCACCAGCTGTCCCATCATCTGGATCTTCATTGTTGCCAACTCAATCTGTAGTCCTTCCAACTGATCATTCCTGATGCCTCCCGGATTCCCCAGGACCATGCCCCTTGTGAGGAGAGCTTTTATCTCTTCTTGCCCCTGGGATAGGTTCAAGAACATCTCTTGAAGTTGAGCGTTTTGAGCCTGGATGCCCTTGATAGTCTGCTCCAGAGCCATCTCTACTGAAATAAACAGTAGGAGAATAAGGAATCCTGAAAAGGAAAACCTGTTATGATGCAATGCATGATATGTTAATGCATGTTTTCAAGGATTTCTTGGGGTAAACACAAGAAAAATGTTAGAGGTTGAACTTTGATTGACATCATTGATTGGAAAACTTTGTATCAGTGGATGTCTTTCCACGAGAATCAAGCTCACCATGTCAAGTGGGTCATAGCCCCTGATTCAAGTTGTTGCACTTGATCTTTGATGGCATTTGTTTATAGGAGAAAACCTCTTGCCCTTTGGTAGACGTCTGGTTCAACGTGACCCTGCATCAAAAGACCCTCGATATCCTTGAAACGGTTATTGAAAAAATGCTATGGTATGATGTCATGATGTTATGTACATGTATGCAAAAACAAGTAAGTGTATATACAGGTGATCATATTCACACAAAGCAAACAAGTCCTTAGGTTTAGGCTTGCATGGGGTTTGTAGGTAAGTACCCTCTTGAAGTTAGTTGGCTCATCCTGTCCTAGAATAGAAACTGGGTTCTAAGGAGCTCAATATCATTGGATTATTTTCTATGTTCATTATTTTGGTTTAGCCACTTAACTGGCGACCAAAATATCCCAAGAAAACAACCCTCAACGAGTGTAGTATCGAGTATCTACCAACTTCGGACTGCACCAAAGTCGGTAATCTCACTACCCCTAAAAAGGCCAAGATGGTCAAGTAAGGTTCTAAGAGTTCGTTAGTGCTTCATGACATCACTCAGCGGCTCCGTATTCTCCTTGACTACTCAAGGGCTACCGGTACTCACAAATATGTCACACTAACATAGCTACTGCTTCAACCATGTCGGTATACCCCGCACAGTTCCCTCACAGTTTATTGCTATTTACCTAAAAAGGTGCCCCCAAATCCGGGTGTAGGATTTACAACAAACCCAAACAAGGACCCCAAAAAGTAAAGCAATCAAAGCAATCAAAGCAAGTATGTAAAGGTGATCTAAAACCCTAAGGTAACCCCGCTTATAGAAATATCCCCAGCAGAGTCTCCAGTTCTGTGATACGGTGGGAGAACTGACTTGACGTTTTGCGTTTGTGTTCGCAAGTGTTTCGGTTTAGCAAGAGTCACCGCCGACTTTTTATTTATCCTAAGGAAAGGTCAAAAAGCACAGGAAAAACCTTTGAGATGTTTTCGTGGGTTCGGGGGGTAGATTATGAAAAGGGAAGGTGCTAGCACCCCTTTCATCCATGGTTATCCATGGGCTCTTAGTTACTTGTTTTAGATCACTTGCCTTTGCTTTTCAATTGTTTGAAATGGTGCTTTGTGTGTGTGGTTTTGAAAATGTTTTGAAAAAGATGGCTTGTCTAGGCAACCATTGTAACAATTCTTTACTCGAATGTTTTACAAAGGTGTTTGTCTTTTTGAAAAGATGTTTCAATGTTTTTGAAAGTTGTTTTGAAATTGTGTGGAGATGTGTGTTTGAAAATGGCAAGTGTGTTTTGCAAGTTTGATCAAGTAACTAAGAGTTGTCTACCCTAATTTTACTCAAAGATCTTTCCTATGTTTTAACCCTTTTAACAGTGTTGTTTCACCATTGTATTTGGTGAACAACCTTGCGTTAGAATGTTAACGGGACGGGCGCGGGTCATCGTATACAATCATTGAAGGCAACTTGTGAGACGCTCTAGCAATTTTGTAAGGGACGAGATCGTTTTATCGAAGGCAACATCGAGGGTCATCGAGGGACTACGATCTTTGTTTATCGAAGGGACGTTTGCTAGAGTGTCTCATACTCGAGGGACATGATTGCATTTTTCCGAGGCAACAGGCGAGGTTACCCTAGAGGTGCAAGTGTGAACTGTGTATTGATTTTCATGCTTTTGTCTTGTATTAGGTTATCTAGCGGTTGATTTTGAATCTTCGTATATAAACCCTAATTACTATACAGTATATAAAAAGCGATAAATTGCGGGAATTTAAAGTCTAAGTTATTACAAATAAGTATCCGGGAATGGGGGTACAAATGTTTACAAATGGGGATGAGTCTTGTCAGAATAGTAGCGTCTAAATATTATTCACAACCAAATCGAATCGTCGCATTCTCAATGTAAAATATAGCAAGGTATAAGAATAAAAGAGAAACAAAAGTATTGTGACATGCATATGATTATTTACACATGATAAAAATGTTAACCTAATGTATTAAGTATTATTATTTATTTTTGTGTTTTTGTTAATTATAAATAAACAAAAAGGTTTTAAAGAGAAAATATTTTAACTTAACAAAATCTATTGTTTGCATATTTTGTTAATGTTATTTAGGAAGTTTTATAAAAGTGATTTATTAAACAAAAAAAGTTTTAAAGAGAAAATTGTTTAAACTTAATAAAATCTAATATTTATGTATTTTTAAGTGTAATAAAATAAAAAAGAATCATTTAAGAAAATTTTGTATAAAACAGGTTAATGTAATAAGTTATGAAGAAAAAGGAAATAAAGTGATAAAATAAAAAAGAAAAAGGATTGATTATAAAGAAAATAAATGGGCTGTAAGGGATTATGTTTGGCCCAAAACGGAATTGGAGGAGAACAAGAGGGGGGGTGTAGCGCCAGAAATTTATGGGCTTAAGGGTTTTTGTGAGGGAGCAGGCCCAAGCGCATTCACAAAATTTTATTAGGGTTTCATTTGGTTTTGTCCAGAATAGGGTTTCAGCTTTACAAACGGCGCCGCTCCCTATCTTCTTCATCTCTTCCTCGCTCTCGAACATGAGCTTCTGATGCCTCTCTTCGCCTCAGCTGCCAGAGCGCCACCATCCATCTCTCCTCTCCCCATGATTGAGCAAGGCGGTGACAAGAAAAGGTATCGGTTCTCAGCTTTTTTCGTCTTCGTGTGTTTTAGGGCTTTTAGATTTCCATCTTGCATGTTATTGTTTCACAAAGTTTTAACCATGGATGTTCGCGTTTGTGTGAGGTGCGAAGCAGAAAAAGGAAGGAGAAAAATACTACCTTGCTGATCTCGTTCTTGGAGAGGGAGTTTAGGGACAGGAGGCATTCTCCGGTGGCCGAGGCGGAGAGATCGATGATGAGGAAAGCTTTGTTCTGGTATTTGTATCTTTGCTTTGTTTTATGATGAATGTTATGCTTCTGACTTTTTCTCTCTGAATGCTTGCCTTGTCGATTCTGTGAGGAATTCTGTTCTGAGAATGCTTTTGATAATTTGACTTTCTTCCTCTCTTTGGCTTGCTTTGTTCTGACGATAAGCTTTGCTTATGATTTTCCCTCTCTTTGACTTGATCTGTTTAGCCTATGATGAATCCAATTCTGAGGCACTTATTTTTGTTGTTTGGATATTTGGATGGATTTGCTTGAGTTTGGATTTGAAATGAAGGCAGGTTGAATGTTACGCAGGCTTGGACACTGAGTTTGTTCAGGTTTTGTGCTTGGCTTTGAGGCAGGCTTATTGTACAGGCAGACTTCTGGCTGTATGCTTCAAGCCTTGTAGTTTTACTGGTTTTTAGGCTAGTTTATTGAAGCTTATGTAGGTTTGGATACTGAGTTTGTTCAGGTTTTGTGCTTGGCTTTGAGATACAGGTTTTGACAGGTTATATGTTTGTTGGCTTATTTTGGTTACAAGCTTGTTTGAAAGTTGCTGTAACAGGTTTGTTTAGACAGGCTGAAGCAGTTTGTAAGCTTGGAGGTTTTATGAAGGCAGGCTTGAAGCAAGCTTGAGGCAGGCTGTTGTTTGCTTGCTTGAGGTAGCTTTGGGTTACAGGCTTTGAAAGGCTTGCTTCCTTAGGCTTGAGGGCTTGTGTTATCTCTTTACAGTTTTGTGGTATATTTTTCTATGTGTGTTCTGCCCCCTTTGTTCTGAACTGAACTCTTTGTTATATATTTCTATATTCTAAGCCTGCAAAACTGTAAGCCTCTCTACTTCTCTCTCTCTCTTTCTCTCTCCACAAAAAAAGTATATTTAATTACTTAAACTGTACTTTTCTGAAAAGGTTGTGGCTGGGAAATGATGTAAATTTGAAATATTGCTTGCAATGTTAGCTTTGCTCTGCCTCTTGTACTTTCTTCTTTTCCAGATTTTCTGCATTGCTAGTTTGTTAGCCTCTTTGACAGTTTTTTGACAGCTTATTGAATTTGTGACTTAGTTGGCCATTTTGACTTAGTTTGGTTTGCCTTGTTTGCCTCTCTTTGACAGTTTGCACATGTGCAGCTTGTTTGGCATTTTAGTTTGCACTTTGTAATTTGTGCATTTTGTTTAATATGCTGCCTTGTATTTAATTAATTCCATGCTTGCAAACATATTTTCTTTCCCTCTTTGTGAACCAAGAAGAGACATCTTCTTGCGATTTGCAGAGAGGACGAACAAACTGATTCCGTCCGACAACCTTTAATGATGAGTTTTTGATTAACTGTCTGAAAATGCCTTTTTTAATTCATCTATGTTGACTTCTTCCTTTTTTGTCTTTGCAGGTAAATATCAGTTGAGCAAAGGATGCAACAGTAGAAGATGAAGACTTCAAGAGATTTAGGATATAGTTTTATTTTATTTCTAATCATTTGTAATAACATTATTGTAAACACTGTAAATAAATTTACAGTATTCAAATAATATTTGTAACAAACAATTGAAAATGAATAAAAATCTTTTTTCAGTTAATTCTTTTAATTCTTCTGCAATTGCTTATTTAATTATTTAAATTTCTTGAGTCATAATAATTGGAAATTATCCCAATAATCTTAACTTAGAAATTATAAATAATCAACAAACGTCGCATTCTTCTAGCCTTGTATTAACCAACAATAAGCCCGGCGTTCCAAATAACCAATAGCATTGCATAGTTAAACAAACAAACATCCATACGCCTTTCACTTTACTGATTAAACCAACACTTCAAACTCTCAATCAGAAGCCTCAGCTTCTATCCCAGAGGTTCAGGTTTTGAGAAACAAACTGAAATCTTGAACAGGCGTCAAAGCAGTGTAACAGCCAATTAAGACACTGTGGATTCAAATTCTTCTGAAAATGCGCGTGCAAACCCTAATTCTTGATTTATTGTCAAAGAAGCGTCTGCTTGATCAAACCCTGAGCCAAACTCAACCAAATCAATAAAAACCCTAATAATCTGCTTGAACTGATTCAAAAGTTAATGGAAACCCTAATTTTGTCAGACTGATGAGAAAAGTCTGTTTGACCGATTCTTAAGCCAATCTGAAAAATCAGGAAAAGCCCGAAGCTGTGATTTCTTGTAAAAAAGAGAGAGGGCAAATTTTGGGGTACAACACACAAAAACATCAAAAATTATTTTTTCATAAAATATTCTATTTCTTTAATTAATTAGTTTAATTAAAATTAGGGAAATTTAATTCTTTTCATAATTAAAAATAATTAGAATTAGGGTTTAATTTTGTACATAATCTAATTTTTCTCAAAAAATAACCTAAATCTTTTTTAATTAGATTTCTTAGGGTTCTCCAATTACTCTCGCATTTAATTCGCCGCGCGCTTTTAATTCTTTTTTCTATTATTGTAGCTGCTCCGAGTTTGTAATAGATTTAATTAGGATTTTATTCCGCATTTTATTTTCAGTCAAAATAATTATGTATCTGCGAAAGCCTTGTAATAGATAGGACTTTAATTTCTCGCATTTTGATTTCCGCAAACTATAAAATGCTTAGATGTTAATATGATTGTACGGAAAGTCAAACTGAAAATTAATACAGTAGAAAACCCTAATTATGCAAAGATAATTAACTGAAAATTACATTCACACATGCTCACTCCTAGGGTTTACTCCACTCCAGTTACCTTCGGTAAACGGTCATGAAGTATAGGGTTTGTTAGTGGTTATCCTCTAGCCCCGAAAGATCTAAAATGACCCATTCGGATGTTGCTTCGGAAAAATATCTTTAAGGCTTTAGGATGATTACTAACATTTCTTAACATTGCTTTTATGATCGTACATGTCCCTTCGAATGTCCCTAAAAAACTCCAACAATGATGCTACCTATTTCTCAAATGGGATAGCATTGTCTAAAAGGAGAATGAACAGACCTTTTTCGAGTAAGTATATTAGTTCCTAGGTACTTGTTCAAACAAACAAAAACTTTTTCACACCAACACTTTTTAAACAAAGTTTTCAAAAACAACTTCGTAACACTCTTGAGGACAGAAACAAGGGTTAATATGAAGTAAAACAAAACATTTCAAAACAAGCACACACAAGAAGTTTTCAAAATGAGCAAGTACCTAAGAGCCCGTGGAAAACCACAGATGGAAAGGGTGCTAACACCTTCCCTTTCTATAATCTACCCCCCGTACTCAGAAACATCTCAAAAAAGGTTTTTTTTTGTTCTTTTTCCTTTTCCTGATTGGATAAAATAAAAGTCGGTGGCGACTCTTGCTTACCGCGACATTTTGCAATGAAAAAACGCAAACTAGTATTAATAGTCGGTTCTGCCACCGTATTGCAGAATTGGCGACTCTGCTGGGGAATAAAATATAAAGTGGGGTAAACCTTAGGATCTAGGTCATATTTAATTTCTTTCTCTTGATTGTCTTGCTTGCTTTATATTTATGGGAACTGTTTGGGTTATTTGATCCTACACCCGGATCGGGAAACACCTTTTAGGTAAGTAGCAATAAACTGTGAGGGAGTTGTGTTGGGGTATACAGACACAGTTGAAGCAGTAGCTACATTGATGTGGCACTTTGGTTGGTACTCGTAACACTTGAGTCAATCAGGGAGATGTACGGGGCCGCCGCGTGGTGTCATAAAGCATCAACTGACCTTAGAACCTTTAATTGCACAACTTGGCCAGTAGGATGTAGCGAGATGGTCGAGTTTGGTGTATGCCTAAGGTCGATAGATACTCGATGCTACACTCATTGAGGTTTGACTTCTGAGTTTTGTTTGATTACGAGTCAATCGTCGATTGAACAAGGCTTGGGGGAAAGATCGGTGATATTGAGATCCCTTTAGAACCCAGTTACATATTTATAGGACATGTTGAACCAATCCAGCTTCAAGAGGGTATGACCTTAAAATTCAAGCAGGCCTTAAACCTAAGGACTCGGTGTGATTTATCTGTGTTTGCTATACCTGTGATTTATTTGACATCATAAACATCATACCATAACATATCATACTAATTGTTTCAAGGGTTTCTAGGGCTCATCTTTGGTCTGTTTTGTAGGATATGGCATCCGCCCGCAGGAACACTATTTGGATTAACCTAGTGAAAGTATCTCCCCAATTAAGGGACTTGGTAGTAAGGATTCCCGAAAGCTCTCCTTTCACTGAAAAGCATGGTCGGTTGCTCAACTTGGTCACTGCAAAACCTGACGAAGAAATGTTGAAAGTGTCGTTTTAGTTCTTCGATCCTCTGCATCACTGTTTCACATTCCTGGATTACCAGTTAGTGCCTACTATGGAGGAATTTTCTCAGTTATTAGGGATACCCATTCTTGATCAGCTACCTTTCAGTGGTACGGAAAGACATCCCAAACATGAAGAAAATGCTAAAACTCTATCCTTACAACGGTCCGACATAGTGACAAATTGGGAAACCAGGGGGAGTGTTCAAGGAATTCCGGTTAAATTTCTGTTTGAGAAGGCTTACTATTTTTGGGATACCATGGATCTACAAGCTTTTGAAGAGGTTTTGGTGCTCCTTGTCTACGGGATGGTATTGTTCCCTAATGTGGATCAACTCGTAGATGTGAGCACAATCCAGGTTTTTCTGTCTCGAAATCCGGTACCTACATTACTCGGGGATATTCTACACTCTCTGCATGCTCGCACTCTAAAAAGAAGGGGGACCCTTCAGTGTTGCACTCATCTATTAGCTAGGTGGTTTACTTTGAACCTACCCAGATCTACTTTGAAGGATGAATAGGGTAAAAGATGGTCTCATCGACTGATGTCCCTTACGCATTCAGACATTCATTAGTGTTCACGGTTCTCGGAAGATGTTACTATCATCGATCGCTGTGGTGAATTCCCTAATGTCCGTCTCTTAGGCATTAGGGGAGGAATCACTTATAACCCTTTCTTAGCATTACGACAGTTTGGTTATGCGAGAAGGGATGGTCCTCATGATACACTTATTCAAGGAATCGCCTTCGAATATGAGAATGATGTTCAGGGTTACCGCAAAAGGTTCATACAAGCTTGGAGTATGGTACATAGGGTTGAGAGCAAGACACTTGGGCATAAGAATTCCATACCTCTCGAGCCTTATCTCAGATGGGTACGAGCCCACACTCAAACTCTTATGATGCCTTATCCCGCTATCCGACCTATGATTATGGAACCAGTTGCCGAGGGAGACACTCATCATCTTGTTCTTCATCCAGACATGCCAACTGATCACGAAGAGTTACAAAAGTCCTGGGTTCAGCTTAAAGAGAAGCGAGATACATTTGAAGCCCAATTCTACGCCAGCGAGAAGAAGTTCTTGGAACTCACTAGGCTACTTCACGAAGAGAGGAATATTAATGCCTACATCGCGCCAAAGAGGATGCGCTCATGGGAAACCTAGTCTTCTTTTTGTTTTATTTTGCTTAATTGTACTCTCAAAATACATTCTTTGTAACAATTCAAGTTTACTAATACAATACGCGTTTGTTCCTTTTTGTTTAAGAAAATTTGAGCTTTTAAGAACCCTTGAAAACATTGCATACATATCATACATATCATTGCATAAAAGGATTCATAACAGGTTTCTCATCTCCTTCGCTGTTTATTTCAGCAATGACTCTTGAACAAACAGTGAAAGATCTTCAGACTCAGAACACGCAGTTCCAGCAAATGATTATGGCTCTGGCCAAAGGATAGGAAGAGCTGAAGGCTCTGATTGTTAAGAAGAACACTAAGAAGACCAAGAGGACAGCCGGTGTGGCACATATGAGCAGAAGGTTCATAGGGCCGCCAAGACGGGTTGTTGATTTAACTTCTTCATCTAAAGAGGGAGAGAATAAAGAGGGTGAAGCCAGAGAAGAGGACCCTAGTCCTAAAGAGTCTGACAATGAAACTGATTATAATGAGGAGCAGTACCCTCCGGCTAATAAAAAGTATAAGCAGTTAGAATAGCAGCTGAGTGCTATGGAAATCCAGAAGGTTCCTGGGCTGGATTTTGAAGAGTTGGGTCTGGTCTCCAGAATTGTCATACCCCCAAAATTCAAGGCACCGGTATTTGCTAAGTATGATGGGGTCTCTTGTCCTAAAATGCATCTTCGTTCCTATGTGAGGAAGATACAGCCTCATACTGCTGACAAAGACTTGTGGGTTCACTTCTTCCAAGATAGTCTGTCTGGAACACAATTGGATTGGTTCTATCAGTTGGAAAGAGCCAATGTTCGTAACTGGGAAGACCTTGCTGCTGCATTTTATAAGGAATATCAGTATAATGCAGACCTCGCTCCCACCCGTACACAACTCCAAAATCTGTCTATGGGTTCGAATGAGGGTTTCAAGGATTATGCTCAGAAGTTGAGAGATTTGGCTGGAAGAGTTCAACCTCCCTTGGCTGACAGGGAGCTCGTGGATATGTTTCTGGGAACTTTGACTGGGCCATTCTTCAACCATCTGATTGGAAGTTCATCGGCGGGTTTTACTGAACTAATCTTAACAGGAGAAAGAGTGGAAGCTGGAATCCGAAGTGGAAAAATTCAGAAGGATGCCTCTTCTAGTGCTGCAAGGAAGTCATTTGCAGGTAAAAAGGAAGTCAATGTCATTTATAACCAAAAGAATCAGAATCGAACTGAGCACCGTCCGGCGGTAGGGGCTATTATGATTCCCAAACCTGCACCTGCTCAGCAAAGAAATAATCAGCCAAGAGCAGAAAGACCAGCTAGACATATCACTCAGATCAACATGACACTGTCTCGGGTTTTACCTCATTTGCTGAAGTCCAATCTGGTTACTCTGAGGGAAGCTCCGAAGAATCCTAACACCACCTCTCCCTACTATAAACCGAATGCTCGTTGTGCTTACCATTTGGAAAGTCCAGGCCATGATACCAATGACTGCTGGGCTTTGAAGAACAAAGTACAGGATCTGATTGATGCTAAAGAGATTGAGTTTGATCCCCCGGAGACTCCCAACGTTATCACTACTCTTATGCCGAAACATGGTCGGGGTGTTAATGTCGTTGAAGAAGGTGTGTTTGTGACCTCTATGGAAGAATTGGTGACCCCACTTATGACTATCAAGGGGAATTTGTTGAAGGCCGGTTTATTTCTGGGTTGTGGTGAAGGTTGCCACTTTTGTTCATTTCTACCGACTGGTTGCCCTTTGTTTAAGGCAGGTGTTTAGTGCCTGATAGATGACAAAGAAATTCTGTTTGAGAAGACCCCTGTTCCGACTGTTTCTTGTAAAGACATTGCTATCATAACCATTTCCGTCAATCCTCCCAGGGCCTCCGCTAAGAGACTCGTCAGGATTACATCAGTTTTGAAGGTGACTTCGTTGATCATAACCATGGCTGGACCAATCCCATACTCCTCGGACAAAGTTGTTCCTTGGAACTATGGGGCTGATGTCTATTACCATGACGTCAAGCAGGACATGCTGGTCATTGAAGACAAGATTGCTGAAAGTGATGATTCTGACATCGCCAATATTGCCGGAACCAGTAAAATAACAAGAAGTGGAAGAGTGTTCTCCCCTGAGATTTCTCCTCCAAAGATTGCTACCGGTCATGTGATCATTCCCATTGTGGTTCCACCCAAGACTACTACTGCAATTCCAGTAATCACTCCTGTTGACCCTCCCATCACCGAGTCGGTCGAGACTCGAGGCAAAGACATATTGATTGAGCCTGTCCTGATAAAGGCTAATTCAGTAACCATACCAGAAGCTTCTAAGAAAGAAATGGAAGAAATTTTAAAGATAATAAAGAAGAGCAACTACAATGTGGTCGATCAGCTGGGACAGACCCCATCCAAAATTTCTATGTTGGCTTTGTTGTTGTGTTCTGAGGCCCATGTGAAGGCTTTGGTTAAGTTTTTGAAGACGGCTCACGTACCACAAGAGACATCTGCTGATAAGTTTGAAGACTGTGTGGCTAGTCTGACTGCTAATAATGGTTTGGGTTTTTCTGACGCGGATCTGACACCAAAGGGGAGGAAACATAATGATACTTTTCATGTTTCCGTTGAATACATGGGCACGACTCTGGCCCATGTTCTGGTAGATACTGGTTCCTCATTGAATGTATTACCTAAGAAAGCTCTGGACAGATTGGACTGCGAAGGCTTGACCTTGAAGCCTAGAAATATAGTAGTGAGGGCTTTCGATGGCTCGAAGAGGATGGTGCATGGGGAAGTGGAAGTCCCTATCAAAGTTGGTTCCCAGACCTTCGACTCCACTTTCTATGTAATGGATATCAAACCATCATATTCTTGCTTGTTGGGATGCCCTTGGATACATGGGGCTGAGGCTGTTACTTCTACCCTCCACCAAATGTTGAAGTACCCAGTAAGAGGAAAGATTGTCACTGTGCATGGTGAAGAGGAGTACATGATCAGTCACTTGAACTCCTTCAAGTACGTAGAGATGGATGGCGAGTTCATCGAGACTCCTTGCTAGAACTTTGAAGAAGTACCTCAGATCACGGCTACAGTAGAAACTACCACCAGTCCTTCGAAGGTCACCAAATCTCCCTTGAAGATGGCTTCTCTCAAGGATGCGCGAGCAGTGGTTGAAGAAGGTGGGTCTACCATTTGGGGTCAGCTCCCGGTTATTCATTACAAGTCTGACAAATCTGGTTTGGGCTTCACTACAGGTGCTTAAAAGGTTATTCGTCACGCTCGGGCTGGAGGACCTCCCCTACGCATCAGCAATCCTGGGGTCAATGCGCTTGAAGACAATGATGGTAATTCTGACATTGAAAGCTGGATCTTCCTGACTACCAACGGCGGACTCAGTAACTGGACTGCTAAGGACTTTGTACCGATTACTTTTGTTCAGGAGTAATTGTCTTTCTAATTTTTTGGATATGTAATTTAAAAACAATACAAACTCTATAACCATGTGTCTTACCCGGGGCATAATGGTTCTATTTGTGAGGGTTATCATGTTTCATTTTCATATGACATCAATAAAGCATTGGACATTTGCATACAAATTTTGCACTCTCTGTCTTTCTTTTCTTTTATTCTTTCTATACAGCTATTCTCTTACACACACTCACGTATCCAAATGCAGATCCATATCCACTCTGGATACCATTGATAATAGTTCTACTATTGCTCATTATGACTTTGAAAATACGATCAACCAAGCCGAGGGCGAAGGTGAGGAAGATTGTGAGGTACCCAGAGAACTTGATAGAATATTACAACATGAAGAAAGGGTCATACAACCTCATGAAGAGTCGGTTGAGACAATTAACTTGGGTACATAAGAAGACAGAAAAGAGGTTAAGATAGGTGCAAATCTGGAGCTTATTGTCAAACAGCGGTTGGTACAGATGTTGCATGAGTATGTTGAAATCTTCGCCTTGTCATATGAAGACATGTCGGGACTAGACACAGATATAATGGTTCATCGTCTGCCGACTAAAGAAGACTTCCCTCTGGTAAAGCAAAAGGTCTGTTGTATGTGTCCTGAAATGTCAGAGAAGATTAAAGCAGAGGTTATGAAGCAGTTCAATGCAGGGTTCTTAGCTGTCACCTCTTATCCGCAGTGGGTTGCTAATGTAGTTCCAGTACCTAAGAAAGATGGTAAAGTACGAATGTGTATGGATTACATAGACCTGAACAGGGCAAGCCCCAAGGATTACTTCCCGCTTCCCCACATCGATGTTCTGGTTGACAACACTGCACAACACAAAGTCTTTTCCTTCATGGATGGTTTCTCTGGCTACAATAAGATCAAGATGGCACCTGAAGACATAGAGAAGATAACCTTTGTTACACAGTGGGGCACTTTCTGCTACAAGGTGATGTCGTTTAGGTTGAAGAATGCTGGGGCAACTTATCAGCGAGCTATGGTAGCTCTGTTCCATGACATGATTCACCATGAGATAGCAGTTTACGTCGATGACATGATAGCCAGGTCTCAAAGTGAGGAAGAACATATTGATCATCTACAAAAGCTGTTTGATAGGTTGAAGACGTACAAGTTGAGGTTAAATCCGAACAAGTGCACCTTCGGGGGTAAGGTCTGGTAAGCTTCTGGGATTCATCGTCAGTGACAAAGGTATTCAAGTAGACCCTGCAAAGGTGAAGGCCATACAAGAGATGTTGGCTCCCTGTACTGAGAAGGAAGTTAGAGGTTTCTTGGGATGCCTAAATTACATTGCCCAATTCATTTCACATCTGACTGCTACTTGTGAGCCAATCTTCAAGCTTCTGAAGAAAGATCAAGTGGTAAAGTGGAATGATGAATGCCAAGTCACCTTTGACAGAATCAAGTAATACCTCCAAGAACCTCCTATTTTGATGCCTTCGACTGAAGGAAGACCTTTGATAATGTACTTAACGGTGCTAGATAATTCAATGGGGTGTGTGATGGGGTAGCATGACGAGTCTGGTCGAAAAGAACACGCAATATACTACCTTAGCAAAAAGTTTACCGACTGCAAAACATGATACTCACTGCTCGAGAAAACTTGTTGCGCTTTGGCATAGGCTGTTCGCTGACTGAGATAGTATATGTTGACCCACACTACTTTATTGATATCTAAGATGGATCTGATCAAGTACATTTTTGAGAACCCCGCTCTCTCCGGAAAAATAACAAGATGGAAAATGATATTAACCGAGTACGACATCCAATACACAACCCAAAAAGCAATCAAGGGAAGTGTGTTAGCTGATCATTTGGCACATCAAGCCGTGGATGACTACCAGTCCATGAATTTTGAGTTCTCAGATGAGAACATCATGTTAGTAACCGACTATGAAGAACCTGGACCGGATGAAGGACCTGAAGAAGGATCCCGATGGTCTATGTTTTTTGATGGAGCCTCAAATGCACTGGGTAATAGCATTGGCGTTGTAATCATATCTCCCGAGGGTTGTTATACTCCGTTCACTGTCCGATTATATTTCAACTGTACCAACAACATGGCAGAGTATGAAGTGTGTATCATGGGTCTTAGAGCTGCTATTGACCTAAGGATCAAGTTCTTGAGTGTATTCGGGGATTCCGCTTTGGTGATAAGTCAAATCAAAGGCAAGTGGGATATGAAACACTCGAACCTTATCCCTTACAGAGAACATGTACTGACACTGCTGCCGCATTTTGAAGAGATCACCTTTAAACGTTTCCCACGAGAAGAGAATCAGTTAGTGGACGCGCTAGCTACTATGTCATCAATGTTCAAGGTCAGGTGGGACAATAAGCTCCCCGAATCACTATTGAGAGGTTAGATGAACCGACATACTGTTGTGAGATCGATACTAAGGAGGTAGCCGACAAACCTTGGTTTCATGAGGTGAAAAGGTATATCGAGGCTCAAGAATACCCCGAAGGGGTATCTGTCAATGACAAGAAATTTCTGAGAAGGTTTGCTGCAAAGTTCTTCCTCAGCATGGAATCCTCTATAAGCCCAATCACAACTCTACCATAATGCGGTGTGTAGACAAGAGCTAAGCAAAGAGGATCATGGTAGACCTACACGAAGGTACCTTTGGCACTCACTCCAGTGGACATACCATGGCGAAGTAGATCCTACGGGCAGGATATTACTAGTCCACTATGGAAGTCAACTGTTATCAGCATTCTCGAACCTGTCACAAGTGCCAAATCTATGCTGATAAGGTGCGTGTACCTCCAGTTCCCTTGAACGTCTTGACAGCTCCCTGGCCCTTTGCAATGTGGGGAATTGACATGATCAGCGAGATCAGACCTACCGCGTCCAACGGGCATCGCTTCATCCTAGTGGTCATTGATTACTTCACGAAGTGGGTTGAGGCTGCCTCTTTTTCTACAGTTACCAAGAATGTGGTGGCATGGTTCATCAAACATAACTTGGTTTGTCGTTATGGTATCCCTGAGAGAATCATCACGAATAATGGTACTAATATCAACAACTCGATGATCGCTGAACTCTGTAAATAGTTCAAGATTCAGTATCACAACTCTTCTCCTTACCAGCCAAAGGTGAATGAGGCTGCCGAAGCTGCTAATAAGAATATTAAAAAGATCATACAAAAGATGACGGTGACATACAAAGACTGGCACGAGATGTTACCATTTGCTCTTCACGGGTATCGTACTTCAGCACGTACGTCGACATGGGCAACACCCTATTCTATGGTATATGGCATGGAGGTTTTCCTACCCATGGAGGTCCAGATCCCTTCTCTACGAATTATGAAGGATGCAAGTTTGAGAAAAGACGATTGGATCCAGACTCGACTTGATCAATTGAACTTAATCGACGAGAAAAGACTTACTGTTGTCTGCCATGGTCAAATATATTAGAAACAGATGATCAAGGCCTTCAACAAGAAAGTCAGACAACAAGTGTATCAAGTAGGGGATCTTGTAATCAAGCGCATCATACTGCCGCAAGGTGATCCCAGGGACAAATGGACTCCCATCTATGAGGGACCATTTGTAGTCAAGAACATATTTTTCGGTGGAGCCATGATTCTGACCACCGTGGATGGTGACGATCTTCCACACCCTGTCAATACGAACACAGTGAAAAGATACTACGCATAATAAAGACCCGCTAGGTTGACATGCCAAGGCAAAAATAAGGGCATCCCGACAAACCAAAAGGGTTCAGGTAAAAATTAGGGATAAAAAATGAAAAAATCTGTACACCCGGCAAGTCGAAAACCCGAAAGGGCGGCTTGGGCAAAAAAGGGTATCCTGGTGGACTGAAAACCCGAAAGGGCGGTCCAGGCAAAAATTAGGGATTAAAGCGTATCACTATGTCCCATTGGATCACCTTGCGATCAAACCTCAGTAATCAGATATCAAGCTCAAACGGTATTGATCAATCCAGTCAGCTTCGGACAAGCAGCAAAGTGATGAGATGCTCGAAGACATAGGGGCAATAGCATAATTGAAACCCAATGGGATCACTACACATAGCTGTTTTCTTTTTGTACACAATTTCTGTAATAATTTCCATTTTTACGGCGACGTTCTCTTACTAGAGCGTCAGCCTCCTTGTAAAAAACGCCTGTTATAGGCAAATTTCAAATCAATACAAAGCGTCTTTTGATTACAAAACTCTGTGTTTGTTTTTTCCGTTTTCTATTTTGTTTTGCAAAAAAACGTCCAATGTTTTATTCTTGACATATGCATTTGAATATGATTATTGTTCACAAATATCTGCATATAAAACAGAAAGACATTTACTAAGAACTCAAAGAAACTGGTACAAAATCTAAATACCGACAGTTACCCCGTCCATCATGGTACAAGGGGAAGAGACAGTTGGAAGCGAAGTCACTATCACATACAAGCCAGTGATACCTATATTCGCCACAGAGCTGAGACAACCACGGTCCGACCTCCGTATCCCCAAGCAGGAATTCCTTCCCCAGCAGGTTCCTTCAGAAAGCTGATATCTGCATTCCCCAGCCGAGTTTTATAACCATGAGTAGTTTATAAATCCATCTCCCGAGAAGAGTTTATTTCTCTGACAGCGGAAGCTCAATCTCCAACATAGCTCTTCTCTCCAGCAATGGAATTTCATCCCCAGCTGAGTTTATTTCTCCAAATCAGCAGATCTTCCAACAGAGTATCTCTCTTCCCCACAGAGTTATTCCCCCGCAGGATTATTCTCAGACAGAGTCTCCTCCGGCAGAATGTTCTCAAGCATAATGGATGTAAATCCCCAGCTAATTATCTTCGGTCACTATCCCCAGCGGAAACGAAGAACTCAACTCCTTATACTCTCCAGCAGCAGTCCAGGATTTATTTTTCCCTAGCTAGAGAATATCACAATAGCATTGCATATCCATACATCCTGGAATGTGCATACATATTATACAGCACAATCTCATTTATTTTGAGAACATCATTACTCAATACATTTCATACATCATGACATTACATACGACTAACTCTTTACCTTTTAGGGAAAGATGCAATCAAGTTCTCACAAGTTCTCTCTGGTTCAGTCAAACCGACACCAAAGTTTCTATTCCAGTTAAAGATATTCCAACACTTTTCAAGATTTCTCTGGTTCAATCAAACCGACACTAAGGTTTCTATTCTAGTTGAAGATGTTCTAAGAATTTCGTCTGGGTCAGCCGAATCGCCGCTAAGATTCCCCTGATTTCTATGCCAGTAAAAGTTAATCCTAGACCTCACCCGGGTTCAGTCAAATCGATACTAAGATTTATCTCCCAATTGAAGAAAACTCGAGACCTTTCCCTGGTTCAGTCAAATTGATACTAAGATTTCTATTCCAGTTAAAAAATACTATAAAGCCCAAAAACTGACCGGATAACAGCTTAATTTCCCCAAATTACTGAAGCCTGGAGCACAACCAGATAATGGTATAAGATGTTGTGAAGTCTGGAGCACGACCAGATAACGGCAAGAGACACTGTGAAACCTGGAGCACGACCAGATAACAGTATGAGGTACTGCGAAGCTTGAAATTCGACCAGATAGCAGTTTACTCAGCCAATTACTATTGATGCCTGGAAACGACCGGATGTTAGTATGCCTTAAATTCAAGTTGAAACCCGAATGCAACCGGATAACCACTTAATTCCTTCTGAAGCCTGGAGCACGACCAGATAACAGTTTTTGAGATTACAAAGTCTGGAGCACGACCAGATAGCAAGTTTAATCTCATCTCCCCAGTAAGTCACTGTAAAACCTGGAGCACGACTAGATAGCAGCCAGTCTTATTATCCTCAGCAAATCACTGTAAGGCCTGAAGCACGACCATATAGTAGTTCATTTTCATCTCCTCGACTAAGAGATGATTCCCCAGTAGAGTAACGGACAACTGAAGTTCCTAAAATTCCATTTCTCCCAAGACAGAGACCAACATTCCTCAGCATATTCCTCCTCAACGACAGGAACATGAATTCTCAAAAAAGGAATATCTCGGGAAATCAACATCCTCTAGATGGCATCTTTAATCCCATCTCCAACGATTCTCCGTCATATATTCCAGATGGCATCTTTAAGCCCATCTCCGGTGACCTTCCGTCATCTCCTCCAAATGGCATCTGTAAGCTCATTCCCGATACTACCTACACAGTCCAGCACCATCTCAGACGAGTGCAAATTTCTGGGCACTCTAGTGTTCAATCATCTTCCACCTTCAGATTACGAAAGGTAGACAAGCCAATCTACATCCTCAGGTTTAAGAAGATTTAATAGGGGCATCTGTTGTACCCCAAAATTTACTCTCTCATTTCACTCAAGACATGCCTCTAGAGGTCCTCAATTGCTCAAAGATGACTAAGGATTGACCAGACAAATCCTCCTCTTAAGGCAACAAGCTTCAAACTAGGGTTTCACCCCTCATCAAGATGGTTGAAGTCCAAGGGTCCAAAATGATTTCCATGGTCCTAATATGTTCTCAAGATCATCCATGTCAACTTTCATGCCTTGCATAAGAAGTTTGCTCAGTCAGCTGCTCAGATGCCTGAAAATCAACTACACTAGGTCAAAAGTCAACGATGGCCCATATACAGTCAAACTTCAAGATTTCTGGTCAACATCAACATTTTTGAGGTTATATCCATCATTTTATCAAGGGTTGATCATGATTCCTCAAGGAATGCCCCCAAATTCATCAAAACCCAAAAGTTGCTAAATTAGGGTTTCATAGGAAAAGTCAACCAAACTTTGACCAGGCATAACTTCTTCATACTTTATCAGAATTTTTCCATCCAAGGATCATTTTGAAGAGGATGCAATTCCCTACAACTCATCTTCACCCCACAAGTTAAAATATTCACTCATAAAAAGATATGAATTTCTACATTATAGGTCCTTTCGAAAAGTCAACAAAAACACCTTTTAGGTCAAAGCTTCTTACATGAACATGGAAGACCCAATTGAGATGAAACCAAAAGGGTTGTTTAGGGGACCTCCTAATATTTCTAAAAAGTCCAAGAACACCTCTCTAAGGTTAAAATAGGAGGAGATATGCCTTGTCAAAGTTGACCATTTTTGCAAAATTGCCAAAAGTCAAATGTGCTCAAAAATACTTTTTTTTGTCAAATGGGCCTAGCATTTCATGATTGTATCTTGTTTGTGACATGGTCCACGACCCAAATCAGCCTCCATATATTATTTGCTTATTTATTTTATTTTTATTTTTATTTTTATTTATTAAAAGTTAGATTAAAACAAATAAATTGCAAAAAATATAAAAGATTGATTTTTGATCTGATTTTTTGTAGGAATCAAATCCAATTAGGCTGGCATATCATATCAAATCGTGCAAGGGATGATTGAAGCAAAATTGGCATGACTATGCTTGTTTTGGAAAGATATAATACAAGAGAAAAATCAAATCCAATTTCCATGATTCACAAAGATCTAATTTGTTTTTGTTAACCTAATCAGTTGTACTACATATATAGAACATACCCAAGCCAAAAGAAGGATTGCAGGTCGTGAAAGCTGAGAACAAAACTCAAATTTTGGCAAAAAAAGTAGTGGATTGTTCTCTAACCTAGAGGGAAATTCAAAGCATTTCAAAGCTACCAATCGATTCCTGGACATCTCCAGAACATTCTCCAATCATTTGCATGTTCTCCCAAGCCCAGAAATAGGACATGTGATCGTCACGGTTTGCTTCTTTTTCAAAATCTAATTACTATGATTCTTGCATCATGAACATGTTTTAATGGTATATCTGTGTTGGTTGTCATGTTTGCAATGTGTTGGAATGGTTTAATTGATGTTTTGATGCATATATTGATGAATGCCATGGCTAGGGTTTAAGTCACGTTTTAGGGCTTCTTGATACAGGTGAAATTGGCCCAAGAAAATGGTACCATGATGCTCGTGACATCAAGACAAGTTAAACCATGGTCTTTAATTTCATTTATCATGCGTTTTTCTTGGTTTTTGAAGTGTACATGTTATGGCTACAGACGCTTGTCTGTAGGTAAAAGTGTTTAGCCTAAGGCGACGGATCTGCGAAGAAGACAACAACGTGTCTAACCACTATTGGCTTATTTGAATTTCGCGCGCTTATTGGAGTCATTCACATTTTTTATATATTACTTATTGTTTTTATTATATTGATAACTAAACATGATAACCCAGATGGCAAGGCGTGCGTTGTGTGAGTAGGAGGACCTAGGTTCGATCCCAGGTCCCAGCATTTTCTTTATTTTCCTAACATTTAAACGCGGGTTCTATACATTACCTTGCCAAACGTCCACCATGCGCTACCACCATCCAGCCAATGGATCATTGTTTATCCAGATCCAACGCTCAATCAAGGAAAGACCATGATACACCCTCCAAGCATGGCTGTAGAGAATCAACGCGTTGACTGGGCTGACCAGCTATTGGGCCTTACAAATTCAACAATATACCCCCTTTTCAGCTTCCATACAGGCCCATCTCTTTACTTTTCTATTTTATTTCTTGTTTTAATTGTTTTATTAATTATTTTCTTTTACAAAAATAACACAAAAATCAGTTTTTTTTTATTAAATCAAAAATCACAAAACCATCAAAAATTATTTTTTCATAAAATATTCTACTTCTTTAATTAATTAGTTTAATTAAAATTAGGGCAATTTAATTCTTTTCATAATTAAAAATAATTAGAATTAGGGTTTAATTTTGTACATAATCTAATTTTTCTCAAAAAATAACCTAAATCTTTTTCAATTAGATTTCTTAGGGTTCTCCAATTATTCTCGCATTTAATTCGCCGCGCGCTTTTAATTCTTTTTTCTATTATTGTAGATGCTCCGAGTTTGTAATAGATTTAATTAGGATTTTAAATTTCCGCATTTTATTTTCAGTCAAAATAATCATGTATATGCGAAAGCCTTGTAATAGCTAGGACTTTAGTTTCTCGCATTTTAATTTCCGCAAACTATAAACTGCTTAGATGTTAATAGGATTGTATGGAAAGACAAACTGAAAATTAATACAGTAGAAAACCCTAATTGTGCAAAGATAATTAACTGAAAATTACACTCGCACATGCTCACTCCTAGGGTTTACTCCACTCCGGTTGCCTTCGGTAAACGGTCATGAAGTATAGGGTTTGTTAGTGGTTTTCCTCTAGCCCCGAAAGATCTAAAATGACTCATTCAGATGTTTCCTCGGAAAAAGATCTTTAAGGCTTTATAATGATTACTTACATTTCCTAACATTGCTTTTGTGATCGTACATGTCCCTTCGAATGTCCCTAAAAAACTCCAACAACGATGCTACCTATTTCTCAATAATGAGATAACATTGTCTAAAAGGAAAACGAACAGACCTTTTTCAAGTAGGTAGATTAGTTCCTAGGTACTTGCTCAAACAAACAAAAACTTTTTCACACCAACACTTTTCAAATGAAGTTTTTAAAAACAACTTCGTAACACTCTTGAGGACAGAAACAAGGGTTAATATGAAGTAAAATAAAACTTTTCAAAACAAGCACACACAAGCAGTTTTCAAAATGAGCAAGTACCTAAGAGCCCGTGGAAAACCACGGATGGAAAGGGTGCTAACACCTTCCCTTTTTATAATCTACCCCCCCGTACTCATAAACATATCGAAAAAGGTTTTTTCTGTTCTTTTTTCTTTTCCTGATTGGATAAAATAAAAGTCGGTGGCGACTCTTGCTTACCACGACATTTTGTGAACAAAAAACGCAAACCAGTATTAACAGTCGGTTCTGCCACCGTATCACACATAACTTGCACATGCTTCATCAAAAAATTCTCAACCAAAGCCTATCTTGAAGGAAATTCAATTCTCTACAACTTTGTCTCTCTAAACTCAAGTCTAAAAATGCTTCATTTGAGAGATATGGATCAAAACATTACATGTCATTTTAAAAGTCAATAAAAAGACATCTTTTGTCAAAGAAATTTACATCAACTTAAATATTTCAAATGAAAAAGTGACAAGCATAACAGTTGTAAGGGAGATCTTGAGATTTCCAAAAAGTCCAAGATCATCTTCATATGACAAAATCTGAAAGAGTTATGATTGGTGCAAGTTGAGCAATTTTGAGAAAATGCATGAAACCACAATTGAGAAATTTTGGACTTTTAGGCTAATGAGCTTAACGTTTGAAGTTCAAATGTGTTTATGACATGCTTAGGGACCCCTAAGTTCATTCATGCATTATTTTAATTTTTTATTTCATTTATTTTGGTTTTATTCATTTAAATTCAAAATTAAATTAAATTAAATAAATATTAAATAAATATTAAATAAATATACAAGGCATGTGGGCTTTTGTTTTGGATCATTTTGAAGCCCATGATCACATATCCAACATAACAAAACCGTGAGGGATGAAGAAGGAAAGAAATCTTCATGTTTTATAAAGTTTTGCAATTGTTTTAGAAATAAATAATGATTTTGATTGCACATGTTTCCTTCCAAGAATGTTAACTTAAAAAATCATTCATTATAAATAGAGGACACACTCCATAAGACAAGGACGAATTGGATGCCATAGAAACAAGTTCTCAAACACAAAATTTTCAAAGAATAGGTGTAAATCATATTCCATTTTTCCAGCCATTCTCAACTAAAACGAAGCCTCGAATCATCATCCTGACATCCCCAAGAACCTCCTCAAGTCCATAACCACACTCAATCGTGCCCAGAATGCCTCCCCTCAATCACACTAGTGGTAAGCATTTTCAAATTTCTTAATCCTTGTGTTATTAACAAGTTTCATATATCCATATGTGTTTAACAAGAAACATATAACAGGTTGGAACCAAGCGTGTGAAGAGAAGGGAGGGGGTTCGAACCCCAACGATGCCAAAACCCTTTTTGCTTTACTTTCTTAATTTTCCCTTTTTTATTAGTTATTTTATCATTAATTATTTTTTTAATCAAAACTTATATATAAAAAAAAATCAGAAAGAAGCCATATAATAAAATCAACAAAAAATTAGTTTTAGGGTATAAATTGATTAATTGTTTTTTTGGACAATTAAATTTTAGGATTTTTTATTAATTAAAATCAATTAGAATTAGAATTTTAATTATTATTAATTAACACTTAAATTATTTTCATAAAAACACCAAAAATATGAACTTAGATTTTTAGGGCATTTAAACTTTTTTCCCAACATTTTCTTGTTCTTTTTGCTATTTATTTTCTTAGACAATTGTATAGGTCGCACAGTTTAATGTAATAGTTTAGATTTACATCCCCGCATTTTTCTAATTATGTAACTTTCCCAAAGCCTTGTAATAACGTAGATTTACATTCTCGTTTTATCTTTTGTCTTTATATGTTTGTGTGTGTGTGTGTATATATATATATATATATATATATATATATATATATATATATATATATATATATATATATATATATATATATATATATATATATATATATATATATATATATATATATATATATATATATATATATATATATATATATATATATATATATATATATATATATATATATATATATATATATATATATATATATATATATATATATATAACTACTAGTAAATAGGCTTGTATGATAAGATTAAAATCAAACATAGATAACCTTAATTTTCGAGATAACATAATTGAAACTAATACACTTTACACACGTCACCTCTAGGGTAATCTCTCTTCGTTGCCTTGCGATACTAATGTTCACGTCCCACGAAAACGGGAATAATTTAACAAAGATCCTCGGTTAAAAAATATCAGCATGGTACCTTTCGAATAAAGATCATAATCCTTCGATGACCCTTCGAGTTTCCTACAAAATGATCTAGTCCCTTCGATGACCCTATGATAAAAATGATGATAGTCCTTTCGAATTGCTAAAAGTATCCTTACATGTTGCCTTCTATGACCATACGATGACTCTACGCCTATCCCTTCACAACCAATAAATAGGGCTACCTACCAACTAATGGCGTGGATAGTAATACCTCTAACGAAGAAGGAAAATAATAAGAACAACCTTTAGTGGGTAAGACTCAACAAATTGCATGCTCATAATAGTTTCAAACAAACAAATTCATTTTTACACCTCACGTTTCAAAACAAATATTTTCAATAAAACACTCTGTATACATTCTTGAGGACTGATACAAGAATTATTACAAAGTCTGCCTCACAATTGGCATTCAAAATATTTTCAAATCACACACACACACAAAGCAAGTTTAAAGTGAGCTAAGTAATTAAGAGCCCGTAGATAACTACAGATGATGTGCTAACACCTTCCCTTTTTATAAATTACCCTCCGAACTCAAAATCTATCAAAGGTCTTTCCTGTTCTTTTCACCTTTCCTCATTGGATAAAAGAAAAGTTGGCGGCGACTCTTGCTATCTGCAACATTTACGATAAAACGCTAAACAAGTCAGTTCTTCCACCGTATTACAAGACTCTTTTTAGGTAAAATAGGGTAGTTTCTGAATGGAAAAATTATGAAAAAATGACCCACAAAATAATGTGTTTTGACCTGAAAAAGTTATGTGTCGACACATACAAAACAATAGCTACAGGCTTTAAAAATACAGTACATGTGTCGACCTAAAAATCGTATGTGTCGACACATGTACCTGTGTTTTAAAGCATAAATGTTGAAGGATTTAATAGTACAGCCCATGTGTCGAGCTATAAATCGTATGTGTCGACACATACTAAAGCTTTTAAGAAAATGTAGAAATGCTCAATTTATGTGTCAACACATACAAATTTCAAGTCGACACATAAATGTTTATTTTATCCAAAAATTGATTTTTCATGATTGGGACCAATTTTAAAGTTGTTTTAAAATGATTCCTAAGACCTCTAATACAAGAGAGTTCCACAAGACATAAGGATACCGTCCACCATACTAAAATGCTAGCTTTCTGAGTTTTGACATCATACAAAACATCTAATAGTGTAGTTGCACTCATAGTGCTAAAAGACCAAAAAGTCCTTGTGAGAGTTGTGTTATAACTATTGATGTGCTTAATGTGCCTTATTCAAAATTGTGATTCTCTTGATGAATTATTTTGTAAGGGATTTAAAAGTTTGTAAGCTAAATCTAAAATCTTATTTGTAGGTTCTTGAGTTTGACTTGTATAAAAGCTCTGGTTGTAGGTTCTTGAGCTTGACCTATGTAAAAGCTCAGTTTGTTGGTTTATAAGTTAAGGCTCTGTAAGATATTTTTTGTTAGTTCTTAATCTAAGAATGCGTAAAAACTCTATTTGTTGGTTCCTGATCAAAGCATGTGCAAAAGCTCAGTTTGTTGGTTCTTGAGTTAAGCTAGTGTAAAAACTCTATATGTTTGTTGTTGAAGGTTCGTGGGTTGATCCTATAAAAAGCTCAAGTGTGATTTTTTAGTAGAAATCTCAAGAGGGAACTCTTCGGGACATGAGTAGGCTAAATGGTTAAGTCAAACCTGTATAAATTTATGGTGAATTCTCAATATCCCTTCTCTCTTTTATTTCTTACGTTATTTCACTACGTATCTCCTTTCATATTCAACTTTTTGTATTTTTTCTGCCTTATCTTTGCATGCTTATCAAAACTAAAATAATTTATTTAAAGAATAAATTTTTTATAAATATCTATTGATTTTTGAACAACATAATTCACCCACATCTTGTGTTTGGAATCACTTGGTTAACATTGTATTCCCTAGAAGCTAACTCTTGCCTCCTCTATTGTTGATATGTTGACCCCTAAAATCAACAACTACATTGATGTCTTAGCTCAGGAAGAGTGTATGGAAGTTGTTGTGAAGGTTAGAGAAGATCACTTAACAACTCTTCTAACTTCAATCAAGGATGCAGTCTCTTGAGGTAATGGTTCAGGAATTACTTTAAATTTCTTTGATTTCACAGATGTTGATGTTCACTTTACCTTAAATATCCCTCTACCATCTTAACATTGCATTGCATATCATGCACTTTTAGTAACTTAGAATTAATTGTATTGATGTTTCCCGATTTTCCCACAATTTTGCTAATTGGTATTAATTTTGATTGAATCATGATATATCTATCATGTCTTATTAGTCGTGTTTTATATTGTATTATGTATTAAACTTCTCCTTCTTTATTATTTGTATCTTCTAGTATTGATATTATCTACCTTAAATTGTATATATGCTTTGTGTGTTTGTGTAGTTGCATAATGGTAATTGTGCATTTCTAATATGTAACAATTATTAGCACAAATGTATATCTTATGTTTATGTCGTTATATGTGTTTTTAGTCTTATTTTTTTCCTCTCTTTTACATTTGTTAAAGGGGGATAAGTTTATGAAGTAATCTTAAGCCTTATGTGTGTTAAGTGTTGAATGTAAAGGGGACTAAGCTGCTTTGTGAGCCACTTATGAGGAATCAAAATATCTCAAAATTTGCGAAACATCAGAAAAGGGGGAGACTGTAATTGCTTCGTCAGTAAAACATTTTATATGTTTTGATGTTTTTCCATTTTTTAGATATGATCATTTTATCTTATTTTGTGCCCCTCACAAATATCCTTGATTCTCTCTTAGGTTGAAATCATTCACTTTTTTTTAAAATTGAGCACTTGACCACAGTCAACGCTATGTATCCTGAATCACAAGTTAGAGAATTTAAAACAATATTATCATATAATCTTGACTCAATTCACAATATTGCTTGACTCGAATCATGAGTAATAAAAAATATAGATTTTGGCACTAAAAGGCTTGATTCGATTCAAGGTCTTGCTTGACTCGATTCAAAATTCATCTTAACTCGATTTGAGATATGCGATTTGGGTCATGGATTGACTTGAATAGAATTACGTTATTCAAATCATGACTCAAATCAAACAAGAAAAATATTGATTTTATCATCTTGATTCAGGTCATTCTCTCGCTTGTTTCAAATTATCATTTTGGATGTTAACTTGAATCATATTTATGGTTTTCACCTATTTTGTGCCTTATCTCTAACATATATAAAAGCACAATTTTCTATCTCTAGTTTATAACTTGTAAAAAGAGTTTTTGCATACTTTCATAATCTTTGAAAAACCAAGAGTGTATTTTCATTCACGCAAACTTTCTGTCAAATTTTAAGAAAAAATTATTTCCTAAGTTGATTTATTGAGTGTGAACAAGTTTTGCGTGAGATTATTCAGAAAATTTTTATCTCCGACCTTTAGCCAACAATACCATTGTTCTGGTTACTCGACTCTAAGAGAGAAATTGTGAGTGATAATTGTTAGGTACATTAGGTGAGCTAATGTTTTTTTTTAAGAATATACATTTTTTAATTTTAGATTGAAGAATTAGATTATGATTGTAAATTCTAGAGATTATCATTCAGTGAAGAAAAAGAAGAACTTCTTCTCCAGGGGAATTTTAGTAGGATCAAGTGAAGATCAATGTGGACTAAATCTTGAAGTTTTTAGTCCTTCTTCAATTCAAAGACTCGAACAAGAGAATTTCGATAGTATCAAATAAAGATTGATACAAATGAAATCATCGAGTGAAGATCTTGAAGGATTTGTAGCCTAGTGAGGTGTGTTAGCAGAATAATAATCAAGATTCAGATAACTGTTCCTTAGAAGTTGGCTTTAAGTTTTCATCTTGTCGTTGATTAACGATTGTATCAAAAGACACTTGTAATAATTTCAAATTAGTGGAAGACTACAAATTTTCAATGGCTTGCCATTAGAGACTAGACTAGGTGCAAACGAGGATGACACACCTAACCAATATAAAATCAGTGTATATTTTCTCTAACCCTCAATTTTAATTTTTGTATAAAATTGCATGTTATTAGGTTTTATTAGCTTGCTAGAATTGCATGTTGCTAGACATTACTGTTTAAACCAATTTAATATTTAAGATTAGACATGTGTTAGATCTCGTCTTCTAAATATTCTTTCTAGAGATTTATTCTATAAATATGTAACTGTAGATTGTTATATTAATTATTCACATTCTATTCAAACACATTGTTTGGATCAAAATATATTAATAACTATATTTTCGTTTAATTTGTTCACTATCATTTTATCATTATTGAATTCATTTGTACACATATTCAATTGTGTAATTCCTTTTGTAAAATGCTTTTAAACGTTTTCTTCCACACACTTTTAACTATTTTTTGAAAACAGTTGTTTAGGGAAAGATCCATTCAACACCACTTCTAGATCATTCTACATTCATATTAAACCCAACAGGTCTTGCATGAGAATCACAAAACTATTTTCTTGGCCTAAGGACACGCCAACTGATTCACTTGAAGGAGGCAACAATTTGGTTCGATAAAGAGTTGTGAAGGTTGGTCAAATACATTATGGTTGGTGGAGGTCCTTCAATGCATGGAAGTGTCTTTACCTATATGGTTTGGAGGGTTGAGTTTATACTCGGAAGTAGAGGTTGCCTCGTATGCGTTTGTGGCTTTCAGAACCAATCTTGGGTGTTACATGATCATATATTGAGATACAATGAGATATGTGATATGAATTCTAATTTTTATAGAGCTTTGGATGGTCTTAGTGGTACAATTTTGACTATTAACCTTAGAAGTTTTACCATCAAGGAAATCACCCCCTTAAAGCACAACATGTTTTGGAGAGTCTTTTTTAATATGAATGTTCAGGACATAGAAGTAAAATTTGACATGATCACAAGACATATAACATTTTCTGAGTGTTTGTAAGCAACACATGTTTATAATTTTTTTCTAGCTATTCCTATTGAAGAGTTGCTGGGCGCAAAAGGGTGTATTGAAAAAAAAACAAGTCTCATATATCAGTTCGGGCCATCCACCGTTTATATATGCATCAAGTTCAGTAGTGTTAGACGCAAGAGGTGTTATGGAAAAAACCTAAGTCCCACGTTGGTTAAAGATAGAACCCAAAAATAATTTATATAGAGTAACACTCACCACCTTACAAGTCGTTTTTTTAAGGATGAGTTAGGTCAAACTCTAATAGTTTGAACAATACATATCACAAGTAGAGTATCACGCTACACTTAGATATTGCTTCATGATTCCATCACTTCATATTGACGATGTTTGTCTTGGTTGTCGCAAGTCGTGCTTAAATACCTTTTGATAACATAGACTTCATTGTAAAGAGCTTTCATGTTTTAAATATCAACATGACTTTGTTAAGGATATCATTATTGATGTATTTAGACAAATGATGTTATTTGCAATGGAAAAAAATATCTAAAAACTTCTTCACCAACCCACATAAAAAAAAAGATAGATACTTATAACATGATATATTCTGATATAGAAATAGTAGGAGGAAAACATACATATGTGATTAAAAATTTTCCATTGGTTTTAATGTGTAGCATACATCTCTCAAAAATTAATCTCTACTTATACATGAAATGTACTGTAAATAAATAAAGATTGGAGTATAATGTATGGGTTACAGCATTGATTTACCTACCTGTAGTAGTGAGTGAACTGATCATGTACTCATGTGTGTCCCTTATCACTCGCGTGCCCATTCTTTCTCTCTTTCTCGCACAATAACCGCTGAATCTGACGTACCTTTCCATTGTATTATCTCTCTCTTGTGGGGTCTCTCTCTTCATGTCCTGTCTTATCAAACTTTTCTCTCTCTCTCTCTGGTCCATCCTCTCTCTCTAGTAAACCATGATAAGGTGCTGCTTCCTCCTGCATATTACACTGCACCTCGGTTTTCACTTCCTCTTTTTTTTTTAAGAACCCATTTCGATTCCCTCTCTTCTGTTTCATGGACCAGAATTTCTTAGATACTTGTTAAACCACTCTGAGGTACTCTCCTGCATTTTTCTTCTCCTTTTCTTGCTTTTTCTTCAACAAAATCCATCTGGGCTGCTTCTGATTTGCGAAAAGGTTCATTTTTTCTTCTTTTTTTAAGTTTTTCTTATGTGGGTTGTTTTTTGTTCTCTGTGTTCTTCTGTTGTTCAACATGTTTTTTTTTTATTTTTAGCATTGTACATGTGTGCATATGCATGTTTATGAATTTAGTTCATGTGAATTTACTTGGTAGCTAAAATCTCTACGGTTTCAAGCTCAAGTGTATGATGAGTTTTGAGTCACTTTCTTGTTTTGTTTTTGAAATTTCAATTTTAAGAACTAGTTTTCTTGATATGTTTTCTGTATAACTAACTCTATGAAAGGATTACTGAAGTTTTGTTTTGGTCTTTTTCATGTTTTGGTAGGGTTTTCATTTATTGTTCTTGATTTGAATGTTACATCAGCTTATGAAACTTTCAGAATTTTCTGTTTTAATTCAGATTCTCATTATATGCAGATGCTTGTTAGCAATTAAGGCCACAAATTTTTACTGAGATTGTCACTGTCTAAGTAATCACTTATTATTAGAATCTATTTTAGTATATGTTTGGTTTAGCTTTTGGAAGAGGCAAGAGCAATTTTAGATGTGTAATGTGTTGAATTGATTTTGGTATTTGGAATGAGGTGTTTGATTCTTCTACCGTAGAATTGATTCTGCTTCCAGAATTGATTCTACTTAAGCTGAAGTTAGAACGTGTAGCTTTTGAGTTTAAACTTGATTTCTACATTGAAATTTACTATTCAACTAAATTTTGCTTAAAATTATCCAAACATAAATCACTTTACATTCAATTCACTTTTAACCATAATCAATTTTACACAATCAATTAACTAAAAATCAATTTTTTTCATGGCAGAACCAAACATACTTAGATTATCTAACTGCAACTAGACATATTGACTTTACACATTGGTTTTGCAAAGAATAGATATCTTCATTTGTACTTGAGCTGAGAAACTTTAATGCTTAATTGATTGATCCTTGAGAATATGTTTTATATGCATTGTTTATTTCTGCTAGATTCTGCCTTGAACTAGTATATATGTAGAGTATATGTTTCTTGTGTTATTTTGTTTGACAAATTGATTCAGTTTTTCAACTTTTCTTACTAGATTAATTATTTTATATTGTTCCTGAATGAATTCACCTGATTAATTACTTTTGTTCATTTATGGACATATGATTAGAAAAATTATAAAAACTTCACATATCTCTCTTTTGATAGATACTACTTTGTTTCACAGTGAATTGATGCATTGAAATTGTCATGAATTTTCCAGAGACATTATGAAGATTCCAAGTTTTGAGAAACTGGCTGTGGGATATGCACTTGGAAATGAAGGATAGGCAGCGGTGGAGAGCGGAAGAGGATTCGTTACTACGCGCTTATGTCAAACAGTATGGTCCTAGGGAATGGAACCTCGTGTCTCAGCGCATGAACACACCTCTTAACAGGGACGCAAAATCGTGTTTAGAACGGTGGAAGAATTACCTTAAGCCGGGTATTAAGAAAGGATCTTTAACTGAGGAAGAGCAGCACCTTGTCATTAGTCTTCAAGCAACGCACGGAAACAAATGGAAGAAAATCGCTGCACAAGTCCCTGGTCGCACTGCTAAGAGATTAGGTAAGTGGTGGGAAGTATTCAAAGAGAAGCAACAAAGAGAAACAAAAGGGATAAACAAAACCGTCGATCCAATCAACGATAGCAAGTACGAACATATACTCGAAAGTTTCGCCGAGAAACTAGTGAAAGAGAGGCCTTCGCCTTCATTTGTCATGGCTGCTTCAAACAGTTCTTATCTTCATACCGATGCACAAACAGCAACACCGGGATTGCTTCCTTCATGGCTTTCGAATTCCAACAATACAGCACCTGTTAGGCCGAATTCTCCTTCAGTGACATTAAGCCTCTCTCCCTCGACAGTTGCAGCACCTCCTCCGTGGATGCAGCCTGTACGAGGACCGGACAATGCACCTCTTGTTCTTGGGAATGTTGCTCCTCACGGCACGGTTCTGTCTTATGGCGAAAACATGGTGATGTCTGAGTTAGTAGATTGCTGTAAGGAGTTGGAAGAAGGTTATCATGCATTGGCAGCGCATAAGAAAGAGGCAGCATGGAGGTTAAGCCGAGTTGAGCTGCAGTTGGAGTCGGAGAAAGCAAGTCGAAGGAGGGAGAAGATGGAGGAAATCGAAGCGAAGATAAAAGCTTTGAGGGAGGAACAAGCGGTCGCTTTAGATAGAATCGAAGGAGAGTATAGAGAACAGTTAGCAGGGTTGAGAAGAGACGCAGAGACGAAAGAGCAGAAATTGGCTGAACAATGGGCTGCGAAGCATTTGCGCCTTACAAAGTTTCTAGAACAGGTAGGGTGTAGATCAAGGCATGCTGAACAAAATGGAAGATGAAGAGTTAGAGACATCATTTTCAGCATTGTGATGATCTCGTTAAGGTTGTGTCTTTGTTTTATGGTACTTGTTAGTTTTGTTCTTGTCCCTATTTGGAAGAAAAATGTTACTATAGATGCCTGCCTATTAATATCCTATCTTTTCATACAATCTTGAGAACTTTGCATTTGCAATGCATAGTAATAGTTATTACATTCATCTTTATATTCATATGCCCTAGTATGTTTATGTAATGGTTTTTCATTTTTGGGTTTCTTTTGTAATAATCAACTTTATGAGGAAGATGTGTACTGCTGCTATATGATATATGGTTTTTAGGTTGCTATGTTTTATTATTGAAGATGAACACTTGTTAAATAAGTAACAACACATTCTATGTGTGAGTTAACACAATACACACGTCATATAAAATAAAATACTCCTTGTTTCGATTTTTTTTCTAATAACAAGGTATTGAAAAGAAAAATATATAAATAACTACGTTTCGGAAAAAATGACGTAAGGTTTCATAAAAGACTAATAAGGAGTCAAATGAGATGATTTGTTCATCTAAATTAGCATGTAGACGCTATCTCACATGGCGTATGCAGTACCTTGAAGTCATGTGAGATGATACATGCACAATATTTTTAGGAGGAGCCGTCATCTCATCTGCCTTTTATAAGTATTTACATTTTCTATAAATAAAACTTCAATTTTTCCACCATTCTTCACAGTTTCTCACTTTCTCTTCTCATTTTTTCTCTATTTTTTTCATCATGACTCTCTCATGATTTTTCCAAGAGATGGGTATGTTTTTTTCTTGGCCACCAAGTCGCCAATTAAAATGAAATTTTGGCACATCAATTCCATGTAGCGTCTTAAGAGAGAGTTGATCTGATGGTTAGACGGGCACATCCAGGATGGTGAACAAATTAGAAGAATTCAGAAAAGAATGACCACCTCACTTGCAACTGAAAAACCTCACAGTTGGTAGGAGGAAGTCAAAACAGACAGAGACGTAATGTTGACGATGCATGGATCCGATAAAATTGTTTTGACGGTTGTAATTTCTTAGATATTTTATCGTATTATTGATGTTATTTTTATTTGGCGTATGTTTTGTTGTTTTAGTCGTGATGTCATTTTATTTGTTGTTCGCGTATAGTTTGTTGTAACAAATGTTCTTAATGAAGAAATGCTGCTTTTTTTAGATCTTAAAAAAATGTAGATAGTGTGCATACAATATTTATGTTGTCGAGCTAGTAGCACGAGTGAGATAATTTTTTGATTGTGTCCAACCTGACAGCATAAATCACACTTTCTTTCTAGCCTGTCAAGCGCGTCCATTTCAGTTGTGATATGATTGCTTTTGGATCGATCCTTTTTATTCCTTCGCATTTGATCGTTGTGCCAAACTATTTCTCCTTCGTACGCAAGCCAATAATCCTCTTTTACTACCACAAGAAAGCCATTGTTGTATACGTTGACCAATGTCTCTGCCTTGTAAGCGGAGGATATAAGTAGTAATGCATCTTGATGAGCATACATATATGATGCGATGACATGGAAATAAGGCACACAAAAGGCTTGAAACTTTCCGCAATTCCACCATCGAGATGGTAATAGAATCCCACACTCTTGTCTTGGAAGCCCCTCGTTGTGGTCGACTGTCTCTTTGACAATGAACTTGTGGTTCTATCGATCGAATCTTGCAACGTGATGAGTGTTGGCTTTGACACTCTCTGCCTTAATAAATTTCATGCAACTTTCATTCCACAGTTGTCCCGATTATAGCAATGCGTTCCATTTTCACCTCTTTTTGAAAACAACGAAGCCATCCTAAAATATGTTGATTTCACCAAAGCAGTTACGAGGAGGCTTAGTATGGATTTGAAGACATCGTTCATTGATTCAACAAGATTTATTGTCATGTGACCCCATCGTTGTCCATTATCGTATGACCTCGTCCATTTCTCCACTAGAATATTATCAACCCACCTACTCGCATCTGGATTTGACAATCTGATCTCACTACGATAATGTTTGAATGATGGTTGAGCCAATGCATACCCCGCGTTCATAACTATTTTCCGAAGAGCCCTGTCTTTGATCTCCTGCATGAAATTTGTACAATATGTCTAACGTAGTAGACATGCGTAGAAGGGGGTCATGCCAACCATTAACAAAATTATTCTATGCACTCTCAATAGAAGCATGTTTTCCAGAGATCAAACAGAGACTAGGTTGTAGAGCCACGTATGTTCTGAGATTTTTGAGAAAGAAACTCCAACCACCACCAGTCTCTCCCTCGACTAGAGCGAAGGTGATTGGGAAAATATTACTGTTGTCATCTTGTGCAACTGCCATCAATAGTGTGCCTTTGAATTTACCGTAGAACCATGTTTCATCTATTTGAATAATAGGTTTGTAGAACGCAAATCCTCTGATGCAAGGTTGAAAAGCCCATAACAGTCGACGAAATATTCTATTTCTGTTGACACAAGTATCGTCCAGGGCATACGCCGACAATATTTCCATAATATAAAAAATTCCAGGAGCATATGTTCAAATGGCGCCTCCCTTCTATTTTTCATGTAGGCGCCATCCCATTTGGCTTATGGGTGACATGTGTCTGACATGCATACCAACCCTCAACCACCTCATTAAACCAACCCCCACCATTCACCTATAAATACTGGCCACACTTGATTTTTTTTGCATCACCACCAATTCTTACACTCTCTGATACACACTCTTACACTCTCTGATATAATTTTTAAAACACTTTCAATTATGGCTCACCTAACCACAGGCGATACTCATAAAGGAACAAGAGAAAACATTGTCGAATTTGTAAGTTTTAATTTATTCATGTACATTTTGCATTATATTTATTTTAATATATTCATTTATAGGTGTGTTGTACCCAAAAATTTGCCCTCTCATTTATCAAAACTTTTCTCACAAGATCTCTTTGACTCAAGACTGGATTATGGTTTGATCAGCTCAAGACATCTCATCTTGCACTGATAACCCAAAATTAGGGTTTGAGTTTGCACAAGGATTTTTGGACTATCAATGCTTCATATGACTTTCAAACATGATTATGGATCCCTAAGATCACTCATGACAAGTTTCAAGCCTTGAACCACATTTTTGATCAGTCAATTGGACAGTTGACCTAAGAATCAGTTGTATTGGGGAAAAAGTCAACCATGGCCAATTTACAGTCAAACTTCATAATTTTTAATCAAAATCAAAATTTTAGACTCAGATGTATCATTTGGTCAAGTTTGGATCACAATTCCTCAAGAAATTTGGTCAAATCACAAAAAGGGCAAAATGGTCAAAATTAGGGTTTTGACTAAGGAAGGGCAATTTCTGATTTTTAACCTAGCAAATGACCAATTGAGTTAAATCGTGATTTCAAGGATTCAATGGAATCATCTTGACCTTATTACATGGCTCAAAACATCTCAAATTCATTGGATTGACAGATGAAATTTGCAGTCAACTTATCAAAAGTCAATTGTACACTAAAAAGTCAAACTTTGACTTTTTGGTCAAAACCAAGTACCAAGGGTCATAATTAATCAAAACATGTCAAAATGTGAAACTTTTTCATCAAGAAATCCAAGTTTGAAGATTAGGGTTTGAATTTGAAATTTTTCTTAACTTAGAAAATTTTCTAAGTATAGAAAATTTCTTATTTTTTCTCAACTTTAGGCCACTTTTTCACCATGATGCATAATGATTCAAGGAAAGTTCTCAACATGAAAGTTGTATACCTCCATGAAATCTACAACTTTGTTTCACACACTTTTCCCTAAAGATGATTGGATCTCAAGATGTAAATTTGTGAATACATGGTCATGGACTAAATAACTTAGTGAAATTTTGCCCTAATTTAGGCAGGTTTTGGACCCAACTTCATGGCAATTTTTCACCTAGTTCCAAGAAGTATATAAAAATGCATTTCAAAGATGAGTTATAGATCACATTGCAAGCTTTCCAAAATGTCCAAGAACTCCTCAAGATCATTTTTTAGTAGGGAGAATCGAAGAGATGAAGTTGGCAATTTCTCACTTTTTGTCCAAGCCATTTCATGAAGAACAAAGTTGCAATCAGTACCTATGTTGGCTAATCCATGCTTTACAGGTCCCAAACTTGTTCCACACTCCTTAATTAAATTCTTACTCAGTTTACAAATCTCTGATCCATGCCTTAGAACCATTATCCAACTTGCAATTCCATTTATGGCAAAAAGTGACCATTGCCATTTTGAAAAAGATCAACTTTTGCAAACTTTACAATCTTGAGCATTGGACATGTCCCCTTGGCACATACAAGTACCACATACCTAAGGCAACTTGTAGAGAAGAGATACCAACCCTAATCAAGCCAGTACAAGCATGTAAAGCTTTGTCTTATCACTTTACTTCAAATACAAGAAAAGTGGCAAAAAGGCTAGAACATGCACAGTTGTTAGAGGGTTGACATCAAACCAATTCCATACTAATATACAAAGATAATACAACTTAGGACACGATTAGAAAAGGCCTGAAACACTCCCAACCATAAAAACACCAAAAATATGTCCAAACCTGCATATTTTGCATAAGCATACCCATCTTCCATTTGGCTCGTGTATTTTAAGTTTTGATCATTCAAACATCTTACATACTTGATACCTAGCCAATCCAGACCTTCATCCCTGTTCTGTAATCACTCTTCCATCATCTTCCATTGTTAATTTTAGAGCTTGCAGTTTGACTTGGCCAAGGAGTTTCAGATACTTTCAGAGCAAGGCAAGGGTTGGAATACATTCAGGGAAGTTCAAGGAAGCTCAAGCAAGCATCAAGCCTCCATCAAACTCATCCCAATTTCATCCACGATTCCAACTGAAGGAGGTAAAATCTCATACTTTATATCCTTGTACAGGCAACCTTAGGCCACGATTTATGAATAAAAAATGTAGTCCTCATCATAACAAAACTGTACATATCTTTATCTTGCATTAATTTTACTTGAGCTGGGAGAATTTGGAACTTGAAATTTCTGAAAATATTATATTAAAATTTAGGGCTGTTAAAATTCTCTTTGATCTTTGATAGTTAGCTTACATAGTTTATATGGTTGGAATCGTGAGTTCAAGTACTACAACTTTCATGTTATGAGTTTTTATTTTCATGGAAGTATGAGAGAGTTACAAGATGTCTGGCCAAGCTTGAGGAAGAAGATGAAATATAGGGCAAGGACTCATTTTGGGTTATATTATTTTTGCTTTCCATAAGAGAATGGATGTATAGCCACCCCAGTGACAAAGTAGCGCGCTGGTGAGACCCATGTCCTGGGTTTGAACCTGGGCGCGCTACTTTTGTTTTTATATTTTTCTATTTTTTCAGTTTTGATATTTTTTGCAGGTTTGGGCTTTGTGCTTTGGGCCATAGTATTTTTTGCTACTAACATTACTACCAATCTGCTACATCACCCCCTTTGCCAACTTTTTATTTTTTTATTTTTTATTTGTTTTATTTTCATATTTAATATATATATATAATATTTCTTTAATACATAAAAATCCCAAAAAATATAAATTAATAATATTGCACTTTTGTTTTATTTTTTAGTTTATTTCTCACATAAAAATATATTTTATTTTGATAAGATATCATTTATTTTCTTAATAAACTTGTAAATATAATCAAAAATATATTTAGTTTAATTTACTTATTTATTTCTCATTTCATACCTATAAACATTTATTTTTGCATATATAAAATTTTTATATTTTTATACAATATTATTTATTATTTTTATACAAGAAAATACATAAAATAATACATATAAAACTTTATTTTCTTTTAAAATAATAATTAGGGTTAAACCCCTTTTAAAAATTAATTCCTTTTTCTTATATTTTTAGGTTTAGATGAAAATTTCTTTTATATAAAAAAACAAGACACAAAAAATCTTTTCTTACATATACATTGTTTTGCATTTTTAAATATTGTATTGTATTTATTATAATTCGTACAAATTCGATTTGGTTGTAATAATTTATTTAGGTTTATATTTTGCAAATCCTCATTCAAATTTGTATTCCCCCCTCCCCTAAATTGTTGTAATAGCTTAGAAATATTTACATTACGCAATTTATCGCTTTATATGCCATGATTAGTAATTAGGGTTTGTATGACAAGAACAAAACAAGCAAAATAAGAAACCCTAAATACAAGATAAAATCAAAGCATGAAAATGATACACTTGCACACAAGCATCCTTAGGGTTTCTCCACTTGGTTGCCTAAAACAAAAATGGCCATATTACACATGCGAAATATCTTGGCAAAACAAAACAAATATAAGATCATAGTCCCTCAATGACGTTATTCAAAAGGTTGTCTTATAAAATGATCTTGGTCCCTCAAAATGCTAAGATACTTTGTAACATTGCTAATCATGGTTATACGATGACCCACGCCCGTCCCGTTTACATCCAAAGATAGGGTTGCTTACCAAATCAATTGTAAGACAACAATGTCAAAGGAATAGAAAATGCACAAGAAAGACATTTGAGTAGGTAGATAGCTTCTAGTTACTTGCTCCATTTCAAACAACTATCCTTGCTATTTTCAAAACAAATACACACATTTCAAAACATTTTCAAAAGACAAATATCTTTGTATACATTCTTACGAACGAGAATCATTACAAAGATTGCCTAAACGAATGGCCTCTTTTATAAAATACTTTCAAAATCACACCAAACACAATTTCAAACAACAAAAGCAAGTAATCTAAGCAAGTAACTAAGAGCCCATGGAAAACCATGGATGAAAAGGGTGATAATACCTTCCCTTTTCATAATCTACCCCCCGGACTCAAGAAAACATCTCAAAAGTCTTTCCTGTGCTTTTTCACCTTTCCTTTTGGATAAAAGAAAAGTCGGTGGCGACTCTTGCTAACCATAACATTTGCGATAAAATGAAAAACCTCGAGTCAGTTCTCCCACCGTATCACAAGGTGCATTTAAATTTAGTCATACACAATTCATTTATATATGCATTTTACACGTAGGATACATCGAGATTCTGATGCCGCTCACACTCATATGTTGCTCCCGACCCATTGATCATCCCATATCTAGAACGTGTTGGTTTTGGACATGTTATTAATATTTCTTACTGCATGATTGATACGAGGTTTATATTCGCATTGTTGGAAAGGTGGAGACCTGAAACACACATATTTCATCTCACAATTGGTGAATGTACCGTCACACTAGAGGACATGTACATGTTGTTGGGTCTCCATATTAAAGGTAAGGCGGTGAATGAGTTGGTTTAACAACCTAATGCTCTATGCGATCAAATTTTGGGAAAATATATGGTAGATGGAACATCTGTGAGGGGCCAATGTATTTTACTAATGGACCTTAAAGAATATTATCGCTCTCTTCAGCTGAATGAAAATTCGCCTGAGGAAGCTAAAATAGTTAAAGCCAAAATTTATATTATGATACTATTTGGAAGCTTGTTATTCCCCGAAAGTACATGCAATAGTGTCAATATTATGTATCTAAGTTTGCTTAGAAACTTTGATAAAATAAAAAAGTATAGTTGGGGTTCTGCCGTTTTAGCCTATCTATACAGTTCATTATGTAAAAATGCAAAAAAAAAGACATGTACTTTCTATGGATGCGCTTTCTTGCTCCAAGCATGGGGTTGGTGGAGAATGGAGTCCCTTAACCTCATCAACAACATGTTATTCATGTTCCCATACGCAACCAAGTAAGTTTATAACACTATTTAATTTTTATGGATTTATGATAAATAGTTGTACATAATTTATTGTTTCTCTCTTTGCGGTAGGTTTTGTGTAAGGCGCATAGATTACAGCAAGAATCTGAGACGAAATGTCAGTTTATATCGTAATTTTTTGGATCACATTGGCCTAGAAGATATATGTATTTTCTCCGAACTTTTCTCCCTTTAATTTATTTATTTTTAATGTTATCATTTTTATAATATAGTTTATCTGCAGTTTCTTTGGAGACCTATTTGGGTCTGGAACATCAACCCAACCCTGAGGATGCAACATTTGGACTGCAAAAATTGCAATCATACGGTACAACATTGTAGAGATGCACCACATCGTCTGTGTCAAAATACAATTCAGCATGCATTAAGATATATCGTCTCCCTGACGTGTTTGGCACCTTGGCATCTCCTTAGGATCGATGCCCAGTGGGGTGTTAACAATTTGAAATAATTCGCACCAAAATGATGTAAGATATGTGTTATACCCCAAAATTTTCCCTCTCATATTATCAAGATTTTCCTCACAAGACTTCTTGGACTCCAGACAGGATTAGGGTTTGCTCAGCTCAAGACATCTTCTTGCACTGATGACCTGAAATTAGGGTTTGAGTTTGCACAAGGATTTTTGGACCATCAATGCTCAATGTGACTTTCATACACCATATCTGACCCCCAAGATTGCTCATACTAAGTTTCAAGCCTTGAATCACACTTTTGCCCAGTCAATTGGACAGTTGACCTAAAAATCAACTGTATAGGGGAAAAAGTCAACTATGGCCAATTTACAGTCAAAATTCATAATTTTTGATCCACAACAACATTATAGGCTCCTATGTACCATTTGATCAAGTTTGGACCACAACTCCTCAAGAAATTTGATCAGATCATCAAAAGGGCAAAATGGTCAAAATTAGGGTTTTGACTGAGAAAGGGCAATTTCTGATTCTTGACCTAGCCAATGACCAATTGGGTTCAATCATGATTTCAAGGACTCAATGGAATCATCTTGACCTAATCACATAGTTCAAAAGATCTCAAAAGCATTGGATTGACGGATGAATTTTCCAGTCAACTGATCAAAAATCAACCATACACTGAAAAGTCAAACTTTGACTTTTTGGTCAAAATCAAGTGCCAAGGGTCATAATTCATCAAGATATGTCAAAATGTGAAACTTGTTGGTCAAAAAACCTAAATTTGAAGATTAGGGTTTTAATTTGAAATTTTTCATAACTTAGAATTTTTCTAAGTTATGGAAATTTCTTATTTTTTCCCCCCAACTTTCCACAACTTTTTCACTATGATACAATTGGATTAAAACAAAACTTCCAACATGAAAGTTGTAGTCCTCCATTATATCTACAACTTTGATTCACAATTTTTTCCCAAAAGATGCTTGGATCTCAAGTTATGATTTTGTGAATAAGGGTCCATAAACTTTTTAACTTAGTGAAATTTTGCCCTAGTTTAGGCAGATTTTTGACCTAACTTCATGGCAACTTTTCACCTAGTTCCAAGAGGAATATCAAAATACATTTAAAATATGGATTGTAGAGAATGTTACAAGCTTTCTAAAATGTCAAATAACTCTCCAAGATCATTTATGGTTAGGGAGAATCGAAGAAATGAAAATGGCAATTTATCACTTTTGTCTAAGGCATTTTCCACAATGGTTCAAGTTGCAAATCTGTCCTAGCATGCTTGTACTTGGTTTTACAAGTCCTAATCCTTTCTACACTCCTTAATTTAATGCAAACACATTGGATAATGGTCTTGTTCTTATCTTTAGAGCTTTGTACATTGAATTACTCCATTTATCGCAAAAAGATCACAATACCATTTTGATAAAGCATGCTTTTTGCAACTTTGCATTTCTTGAGCCATGGACCTAATCTCTTTTTGAAAACAAGATCCACAGTTATCAGGCAAAGTTTACCAACTATGTGCAGCTATCAAGCAAGCCAGTACAGGCTTTGGCATTGTCACTTCCCACTTTTCTTCAAAAAACAAGAAACTTGCAAAAGTCAAGACATCTGATCCATCTGATAAGAGCAAGCCTTTGTTTCATTTCAAACAACCTCAGAACATTGTAACAAGCAGAATACACGAATTGCTAACCTCTCAAACACCCTAAAACACAAAAAACACCATTTTCTGCCTAAACAGGGCAGTCTCTGCAAATCACTAGCCAAATCATATTTTGCTCGTGCATTTTCTGTTTCAAGGCTTCAGACACATTCCATACATCACACATAAGCTGTCCAGGCCTTTATCTTGCAACTGTAACCCCTGTTTCAAGGATCATCATTTTCATTTTGAAGGTTTGCATGTTGACTTCTACAGCTAGATTCAGGCAAATTCAAGGCAAGCTGAGCATTGGGATAGCTTGAGGGAACTTCAAGGAAGCTCACACGATCTTCAGGCCTCACTCAAAGTTCCCACATTGCCATATCCAAACTCAACTGAACAAGGTATTTGTCAAGTTTTTATCTCTCTATTTAGGCATCTTTAAGCTTAGGTTTGTGAAGCAAAAATGTAGTCCGCAACATGCTTGAGCTGTACATATGCTTAGATTCCATTTATATTAACTAAGCTAAGAGTATTTGGATGTTGAACATGCTGAAAAAACTAGGTCAGAAATTAGGGCCATTAAAATTCTCTCTGATCTTTGAGAGTTAGGTCATGTTCTTTATATCATTGGAATCGTGTGATCATAAGCTACATTTTTCATGTTATAAGTTTTTTGATTTTATACAAATAATAGCAAGAACATGATTGAAAGGCAGAATGCGCGCGTTTGGTCCTTTGGCTGAAGGACAGGGATGAAGCTGGCTTGGGCTTGGGCGCCTTGGGCCTGTTTCTATTCACACCCCATTTTTGCTTCTGCACCCCCTTTTGCATTTTCTTTTATTTTTATATTTTCTTGCATATTTTATATTTTGACTTGCATTTATTTATTTTCTGAACATTATAAAATCACAAAAAACATTTCCTTAATTTTTTGCATTTTATTTTATTATTTTTATTTTTTTTTAGTATAAAAATAGTTTATTAGGTTTATAAAACTTATTTTCTTAAATAAACTTTGTAAATAATATTAAAATACTTAAATATTTTATTTTATCATTTTATATACATAAAATATTATTTTCTCACATATTTTAATTTTTAATATTTATACATAATATTATTATTATTTTTCTTAAACAAAAATGAACAAAATGAATAATATAGAATATATTTTCTTTTAAACAAAAAAAAAACTAGGGTTTTTCACCCTTTCAAAAATAATCACATTATTTTTTTCTTATTTTTTAGGACTTAGATAATATTATTTTCACATACGTAAAACCATTACAAAACATTTTTTGCATATTTACATTTTATTGCATATTTAAATATTTGTTTATTTATTTATTGTACAATAAATTCAATTGGGTTGTAATAGTAAATTAAGGTTTTATTTTGAGCAATATCCCCCATTCAAAACTTGTATCCCCCTTCCCATAATATTGTTGTAATAGTTTAGATTTACATTACGCAATTTATCGTATTATATACATGTTTAGTAGAAACCAGGGTTTGTATGAAAAGACAAAATCAAATAAATAGCATGGCATAATTCAAGAGAAAAATGCATGAAAAATGACAACACCTTGCACACAAGCACCCCTAGGGTTTCACCCACTTGGTTTCCTTACAAAATGGCCATGGTATGCATGCTAGGTATCTTGGCAAAACAAAGCAAAACAAAACAAAAGATCATAGTCCCTCGATGACGCTATCTTGGTTTCCTAAACAAAAATGATCTTGATCCCTCAAAACTTGCTAAAGATACTTGGCAATATTGTTATCATGGTCATACGATGACTCACGCCTGTCCTGTTTAACATCCAAAGATAGGGTTATCTACCAAAAGAATGGTAGGTTAACAATGTCAAAGGAATGAAAATGTACAAGAAAGACTTTTGAGTAGGTAAATGCTTCTAGTTACTTGATCAAACTTGCAAACAATCCTTACTATTTTCAAACACACACACATTTTCAAAATAATTTCCAAACAACTTTCAAAACATTGAAACATTTTTCAAAAGACAAACATATTTGTATACATTCTTACAAACAAGAATCATTACAAAGATTGCCTAAAAAAAGGCCTCTTTTCAAAATATTTTCAAAAACCACACAAAGCACCATTTCAAACAATTGGAAAAGCAAAGCAAGTGATCTAAAACGAGTAACTAAGAGCCCGTGGAAAACCATGGATGAAAAGGGTGCTAGCACCTTCCCTTTTCATAATCTAACCCCCGAACCCAAAAAACAATCTCAAAGGTCTTTCCTGTGCTTTTTTACCTTTCCTTTTGGATAAAATAAAAGTCGGTGGCGACTCTTGCTAAACCGCAACATTTGCGAACACAAACGCAAAACCTCAAGTCAGTTTTCCCACCGCATCACAGAACTGGCGACTCTGCTGGGGATATGTTCTAAAAGTTGGGTTACCTTAGGGTTTTAGATCACCTTTACATGCTTATCTTGCTTGACTTGTATGCTTTAAACTTTGGTTCTATTATTTGGGTTTGAATCCTCTACCCGAATTTAGGAAACATTCATAGGTAAATAGCAATACGTTGTGGAAACTGTGCGGGGTATACCGACATGGTTGAAGCAATAGCTATATTAGTGCGACATATTTGTGGGTACCGGTAGCCTTTGAGTCAATCAAAGAGAATACGGGGCCGCTGAGTGATGTCATGAAGCACTAATGGACTTTTAGAACCTTTACTTGACCAACTTGGCCTTTTTAGGATGTAGTGAGATGACCGACTTTGGTGCAGTCTGAAGTTGGTATATACTCGATACTACACTCATTGAGGGTTGGTTCCTTGGAATATTTCGGTCGCCAGTAAAGAGGCTGAATTGAAACAAAGAACAAGGAAACAATCTAGTGATATTGAGCTCCTTAGAACCCGGTTACTATTTCTAGGACAGGTTGAGCCAACTAAACTTCAAGAGGGTACTTACCTATGAAACCCCATGCAAGCCTAAACTAGGAACTTGTGTGATTTGTTTGTACATATATACTTGTGCATAACATCATGAACATCATAAAGCATCATATGCATCCACTAACCATTTCAAGGATTTTGGATTTTTCATCTTTGTGCCTGTTTTGTAGGTTATGGATTCACTTCGCAGGAAAACTGTCCAAGTCAACCTTGTAAGAATTCCTCCTCAACTAAAGGAGCTAGCTTCAAGGATTCCTGAGAATTCTCCATTCACCGAGAGGCATGGTCGTCTTCTCAACTTGGTCACCACCAACACAGAGGAGGATATGTTGAAAGTTCTCTTCCAGTTCTTTGACCCTTTGCATCATTGCTTCATATTTCCTGACTACCAACTTGTGCCTACTTTGGAGGAATTTTCTCAACTCTTGAGGATTCCTATTCTCAATCAACTACCCTTCAACGGTACATAAAGAGATCCAAAGCTAGAAGAGATTGCTCAAGCCTTACACTTGCACTCATCTGATGTCGCAACACATTGGGAAACTAGAAGTGGTGTCAAAGGCTTCTTGTCAAAGTTTTTGTTTGAGAAGGCCCAAAGTTGTTGGAATTCTCTAGACTTGCAAGATTTTGAGGAGATTGTAGCTCTTCTCATCTACGGGATGGTCTTGTTCCATAATCCTGACTAACTTATAGATGTGAGTGCTTTCAAAATCTTCATGACTCGCAACCCGGTGCCTACATTGCTTGGGGATATCCTCCACTCTTTTTACACTCGTACAATGAGGAAAAGAGGTGTTCTCATATGTTGCACTCCTCTACTGGCAAGATGGTTTATTTATCATCTTCCCCAATCAGTTTTGAAGAATGAGCAAGGTTTGAGGTGGTCACAACGATTGATGACTCTTACCCATTCAGATATTCATTGGTGTTCTCGATCCAGAGAGAATGTCATTATCATTGACCATTGTGGGGAATTCCCTAATGTCCCTTTACTTGGAATTAGGGGAGGCATCACCTACAACCCTTGCTTAGCTCTGAGACAATTTGGTTATGCCCGAAGGGATGGCCCATACGACATGTTAGTTCAAGGTTTGGTTTTCGACTTCGACAACGACAACCAAGGACTTTGACAAAGGTTTATTCGAGCTTGGAGGATGCCCAACAAGGTGGACAATAAGACATTGGGACACAAGATTTCCATCCCTCTTGAGCCTTAACTCAAGTGGGTACGAACCCGCGCCTAAATTCTTATAATGCCTTACCTCTACATTCTCCTTGTGATTATAGAGCCTGTTATGGAAGGAGAGGTTCCATACACCCTCCTACATCCTGACATGCCAACATCACTCGAAGATTTACAAAGGAGTTGGATACAACTCAAGGGAGAACGCGACACTTTCGAAGCCCAATTCTACGCAAGCGAGAAAAAGGTTTTGGAACTCACTCGTCAACTTCATGAAGAGCAGACTCTCAACACCTACATTGCACCAAAGAGGATGCACAATGTATTTTTACCTTAGAATTTTGTATTATTTTGCCCATGGGGCATTAATGTACTAACAAATTCTATTAATATGACGTGTGTTCCTTTTTTGTTTAAAACAAATTTGAATTTCTGAATCCTTGAATGCATTACATGAATACATATCATTCATCATATGCATAAGCAGGTCTTCACGCCAAGTTTCCTCATCTCTCTGCTGTTTATTTCAGCAAGATGGATATTGAACAAACGGTCAAAGACTTACAAGCTCAGAATTCACAATTTCAACAGCTACTTCTGACCTTGGCCAAGGGGCAGGAGGAGCTCAAAACTCTACTAGAGAAGGAAAAAGAGAAGAAGAAGAAGAAGAGAGCTGGCGTGGCTATCTTAGGCAGAAGGTTTGAAGGACAGGCCAGACGGACTTTGGATTTCCCCTCAACATCTGATGAAGGGGTAATAAAGGGAAAAGAGACTGCAGTGCCATCTAATTCTGAGGAAGAAGAAGAAGAGGATGAGGACTATTCTGAACAGCAGTATCCTCCGGCCGATGACAAATACAAGAACTTGGAAGAGCGTCTAGCTGCTATGGAGATACAGAGAGTGCTTGGGCTGGACTTTGAAGAGCTAGGGCTGGTTTCTGGAATTGTAATCCCTCCTAAGTTTAAAGTACCTATGTTTGCTAAGTATGACGGGGTGTCTTGCCCAAAGATGCACCTGCGATCTTACGTCAGGAAAATTCAACCACATTCTTCTGACAAAGACCTGTGGGTCCATTTTTTCCAGGACAGTCTTTCAGGAACGTAGCTGGATTGGTTTTACCAGTTGGAGAGGTCTGATGTGCATAATTGGGAAGATTTGGCAGCTACCTTCTATAAACAGTATCAATATAACACCGACTTGGCGCCAACCCGTACTCAGCTACAGAGTATGGCTATGACTACCAATGAGGGTTTCAAAGACTACGCCCAGAAATGGAGGGATTTGGCCGGAAGGGTGTAGCCACCTTTATCTGAAAGAGAGCTTGTGGACATGTTCTTAGGGACTCTGTCAGGTCCTTTATTTAATCACCATATTGGAAGCTCCTCTGCAGGTTTCACCGAGTTGATTCTAACTGGCGAAAGGGTGGAAGCCGGTATTAGAAGCGGGAAAATTCTGAAAGATGCATCTACCTCTGTTGCTGTAAAGAAGCCCTTCACTACAAAGAAGGAGGTGTCAGGTGTCTATTCCCAGAGAAATCAGGGAAGAGTTGAAAGACGACCAACTGTAGGGGTTGTTATGATTCAGAAGTCTATGTCTGATCAACCGAGAAACAATCAGCCGAGAAATGATCAGCCGAGGAATAACCAACAAAGGGTGGAAAGGCCTGTGAGGCAATTCACCAAGATAAACATGAGTACTGCTCAAGTCTTACCCCATCTCTTGAAGTTGAACCTGGCCATGCTAAAGGAGGCCCCTAAAAACCCTAACACTTCATCACCACACTACCATCCCAATGCCAGATGTGCTTACCACTCAGAAAGTCCAGGGCACGATACCAACAACTGTTGGGCCCTGAAGAACAAGATTCAGGATTTGATTGATGCCAAGGAAGTTGAATTTGAAGCTCCTGAAAAGCGGAATGTAATCTCTGCACCAATGCCCAGGCATGGGCACAATGCCAATGCTGTGGAAGAAGATCTGTTTGTTTCTGCTATTTGATGAACTGTTAACTCCTCTCCTAACCATCAAGTTGAATCTGTTGAAGGCTGGGGTGTTCCCAGGATGTGACCAAGATTGCCTTGCTTTCCTGTCCTCTCCATCTGACTGTCCTCTTTTGAAGAAAGGAATCCAACAATTGATTGATAACAAGGAAATTTTGTTTGAGAAAGATACTGTCTCACCCCTTCCAGTTCCCGAAGTTTTAATAATAACCATATACGCCAATTCTTCCAGGGTTCCTAAAATACCCGTTAGGATTACATCCGCTCCTATGACTTCTCCTTTGAAGATAACAATGCCAGGGCCAACCCCTTACAAAACTGATAAAATGGTGCCATGGAACTATGGTGGAGAAATCTATTATCATGGTGTCAAACATATTGAACAGACCATTGAAGAAGAAAGCTTTGAGGAAGATAATCCCGATATCAGTAACATTGCTGGAACAAGCAAAATTACTCGTAGTGGGAGAATCTTTTCTCTAGAGATTGCTCCTCCAACAGCAGTTTTTGGACCCGCTACCATCCCAAAGATTACCCCTGTAACTGTACCTACAAGTGAACCCGCCAACAATGACAATGCAATTCCCATCCCTGTTTCCGATGCTGAGATAAAAGGAAAGAATGTTCAAGAGGAGTCTGTCTTGACGAAGCCTCGGTCATTAGTCATTCCTGAAACATCCCAGAAAGAGTTGGAAGAGATTCTGAGGATTATTAAGAAAAGTGATTACAATATTGTTGAACAACTGGGGCAGACCTCCTCCAAAATATCTATGTTAGCCCTGTTAATGTGCTCTGAGGCACATGCCAAAGCTTTGGTCAAGTTTTTGAAGACGGCCCACGTGCCACAAGAAACCTCCGCTGATCAATTCCAGGAATGTGTTGCCAGGTTAACATCTGACAATGGCCTGGGATTCTCCGATGCAGACTTGACCTCCAAAGGGAGAAAATATAATGACGCACTACATGTCTCGGTGGAGTGTAGGGGAACCACCCTAGCTCATGTTTTGGTTGATACTGGGTCGTCTCTAAATGTGTTGCCAAAGAAAGCCTTGGATAGACTGGATTGTGAAGGCTTAACCCTGAAACCCAGCAATATAATTATCAAAGCCTTTGATGGTTCTAAGAGGATGGTCCATGGAGAGGTGGACATCTCGATCAAGGTAGGTACCCAGACGTTCAACTCCACATTCTATGTGATGGACATCCGTCCTTCCTACTTATGCCTGTTGGGAAGACCTTGGATTCACCATGCTGGAGCTGTCACTTATACTCTGCATCAAAAGCTCAAGTACCCTGTCCAGGGGAAAATTATAATTGTTCATGGCGAAGAGGAATACATGATCAGTCATCTTAATTCTTTCCGTTATATGGAATTAGATGGCGAATTCATAGAGACCCCTTTCCAACACTTTGAGGAAGTTTCTGAAGAGATAGCGGCGACCAAGACAGTGTCCTCAACTCCTGTGATCACAAGACCTCCGCCTCGGATGTCTTCTTTAAAGGATGCTAGGGTAGTTGTTGAAGAAGGCGGATCCACAATTTGGGGGCAGCTTCCCGACTTTCCTTTCAAAGAAGACAAATTCGGCTTGGGATTCACTTCGACTGGTCAGAAGGCCGTGCACTGCTCCCGTGCCGAAGGGCCACCTGTGAAGATAAGCCACCGAGGGGTTAATGCGCTAGAGGATAGTGAAGAAGAGGGCAACTTAGAAGACTGGATTTTCCCTACTGTTGATGGAGGACTGTGCAACTGGGAAGCAAAAGACTTTGTTCCGATTACTTTCATAAATCAGTAATTTATCTTTTCCATTTATGTTGGACTGTAATAATTCACAAACAATTCGTACTTTTTCAATATTATGTCTTACCCGAGGCACATAGGTCCATTTGTAAGGGTTCTTATTTTCATTATCATATGTCATTTTAATGAATCATGGACGTTTTTCATATTTAAACACTTTTTGCTCATTGTCTTTCTTTTACATTTTGTTGTTTTAAGATGGCTATGTCCCTTACACACACCCACACTCACAAATGCATGTACCCTTCCATTCTGGAACCCATGGGTAATGATACTGCTATAGCCTTCAGTGACTCTGAAGATCTGATCAACCAAGCCGAATCCGAAGGTGAGGAAGATTGTGAGGTGCCAGGGGAATTGGCCAGACTACTACAGCAAGAGGAAAGAGTAATTCAGCCTCATGAAGAGCAGTTGAATACAATCAACTTAGGAACCGAGGATGACAAAAAGGAAATCAAGATTGGTGCCAATTTAGAGCCGAGTGTCAAAGAGCGCCTAATTCAGCTACTACATGATTATGTTGAGATCTTTGCCTGGTCATACGAAGACATGTCGGGACTTGATACAGACATTGTGGTACATCGTCTCCCCACAAGAGAAGACTGTCCACCAGTTAAACAGAAGGTCCGCCGCATGAGACCTGACATGTCTGAAAAGATCAAAGCAGAAGTTATGAAGCAGTTCAATGTTGGATTTCTGGATGTTACTTCCTATCCACAATGGGTTTCTAACATTGTGCCCGTGCCTAAGAAGGACGGCAAAGTCAGAATATACGTGGATTACAGAAACTTAAACAGGGCCAGCCCTAAAGATGAATTTCCACTTCCGTACATTGACATCCTGGTCGACAACACAGCTCAGCACAAAGTATTTTCTTTCATGGACGGATTCTCAGGCTATAACAGATCAAAATGGCACCTGAGGACATGGAGAAAACTACTTTTGTCACATAGTGGGGTATGTTCTGCTACAAACTGATGCCATTCAGACTGAAGAATGTCGGGGCAACCTATCAACGCGCCATGGTAGCTTTGTTTCATGATATAATACATCATGAGATAGAGGTCTACGTAGATAACATGATAGCCCGTTCACAAACTGAAGAAGAACACCTTGATCACTTGCAAAAGCTGTTTGTCAGGTTGAAGGAGTACAAACTCAGACTGAATCCAAACAAGTGTACATTCGGAGTCAGATCCGATAAGCTCTTAGGTTTCATTGTCAGCAACAAAGGCATCGAGGTTGATCCTGCCAAAGTCAAAGCTATACAAGAAATACCTAATCCTCGCACTGAGAAGGAGGTCAGAGGTTTCTTGGGATGCCTAAACTACATTGAAATGTTCATTTCTCACCTAACATCTACCTGTGAACCAATCTTTAAGCTGTTGAAGAAATATCAGGTAGTTAAATGGAATGATGACTGTCAAATTGCCTTTGATAAAATTAAGGAGTATTTGCTAGAACCTCCTATCTTGATGCCACCCGTCGAAGGAAGACCGCTAATCATGTATCTGACCGTCCTAGAGAATTCAATGGGGTGCGTATTGGGCCAACATGACGAGTCTGGCCGAAAAGAGCATGCCATTTATTACCTTAGCAAAAAGTTTACCGACTATGAGACCCGATACTCACTGCTCGAGAAAACTTGTTGCGCTTTGGTATGGGTTGCTCGCCGGCTGAGGCAGTATATGTTGACTCATACCACTTTGCTAATATCTAAGATGGACCCGATCAAGTACATCTTTGAGAAGCCTGCTCTATCTGGAAGAATATCTAGATGGCAGATGATCCTAACGGAATACGATATACAGTACACGACCCAAAAATCTATAAAGGGGAGTGTGCTAGCCGATCATCTGGCTCATCAAGCTGTCGAAGATTACCAATCCATGAGGTTTGACTTCCCTGACGAGGACATCATGACATTGGACAATATTGAAGGTATCAGGCCATATGACGGACCTGAACAAGGATCCCGATGGACCCTATACTTTGATGGTGCCTCCAATGCACTTGGCAACGATATCGGCGCGATACTCATTTTTCCAGAAGGTTGCCATACACCTTTCACAGCCAGACTTTGCTTCAACTGTACGAACAACATGGCAGAGTATGAAGCTTGCATCTTTGGACTCAAGGCTGCCATAGACTTGGGAATCAAATCTTTGATTGTGTTTGGGGACTCAGCTTTGGTCATCAGTCAGATCAAAGGAGAGTGGGATACTAAGCATTCAAACCTCATCCCTTACAAAGAATATGTCTTGACATTGTTACCACATTTCGAGCATATTACCTTCGAGCACTTCCCGCGAGAAGAAAATCAGCTAGCAGAGGCTCTAGCTACAATGTCATCCATGTTTAAACTTAACTGGGATAATGAGGCTCCCCAAATCTCCATTGAACGGATGGTCGAACCTGCACATTGTCACGAGATTAATACCGAGGAAGTAGTGGACCAACCATGGTTTCATGAAGTCAAAAGGTATCTCGAGGCGCAAGAATACCCTGAAGAAGCTTCATTCAACGACAAAAAGTTCTTAAGGAGATTTTCAGCTAAGTTCTTCTTGAGTAATGGCATCCTGTACAAGCGCAATCATGATTCTATTCTGCTCCGTTGTGTGGACAAAGCTGAGGCTGAAAGAATTATAGCTGAATTGCATGAAGGTACCTTCGGCACTCACTCTAGCGGGCATACGATGGCTAAGAAGATTCTACGGGCAGGCTATTACTGGTCTACCATAGAAGCTGACTGTTATCAACATTCCCGAACATGCCATAAATGTTAAATCTATGCAGACAAGGTACACGTGCCTCCAGTTCCTCTAAATGTCTTAACAACTCCTTGGCCATTCGCTATGTGGGGAATCGACATGATTGGAGAGATCAAACCTACATCATCCAATGGACATCGCTTCATTCTGGTAGCCATTGACTACTTCACCAAGTGGGTCGAGGTAGCTTCCTTCGCATCCGTTACTAAGAATGTTGTTGCCTGCTTCATCAAGCAGAACCTTATTTGTCGGTACGGTATCCCCGAAAGGATCATCACTGATAACGGTACGAACCTTAACAATACTATAATCACCGCCTTGTGCAAGCAGTTCAAGTTTCAACATCACAATTCATCTCCCTATCGGCCAAAGATGAATGGTGCAGTTAAAGCTGCAAACAAAAATATCAAGAAGATCATACAAAAGATGACAGTCACCTACAAGGACTGGCATGAGATGCTACCATTTTCTCTTCACGGGTACCGTACCACGACACATACATCAACTGGGGCAACACCTTATTCCTTGGTATACGGCTTGGAAGTTGTTTTACCTATCGAGGTTCAGATTCCCTCCTTGAGAATCATGAAGGATGTTGGTTTGAGTGAAGACGATTGGATTCAGACCCGGCTTGATCAACTTAACTTGATTGATGAAAAGAGACTTACTGTTGTTTGCCATGGGCAGACGTATCAAAAACGGATGATCAAGGCTTTCAACAAGAAAGTCAGACGCCAGACATATCAAGTCGGGGATCTTGTAATCAAGCGGATCATATTGCCGTAAAGTGATCCCAGGGGCAAATGGACTCCTACCTACGAAGGACCATTTGTAATCAAGAACATCTTTTCTGGTGGGGAAATGATCTTAACCACCATGGACGGTGATGACTTTCCGCACCCTGCGAACGCAGACATAGTCAAAAGATACTACGCATAAATGACCCGCTAGGTTGACACACCTAGGCAAAAAAAGGGCATCCCGGTGAATCGAAAACCCGAAAGGGCGGTTCAAGCAAAAATTAGGGATAAACAAAAAAAATCTGTACACCCGGCAAGTTGAAAACCCGAACAGGGCGACTTGGGCAAAAAAGGGTTTCCCGGTGGACTGAAAACCCGAAAGGGCGGTCCAGGCAAAAGTTAGAGAATTAAAGTGTATGACTATGTCTCGTCGGATCACTTTAAGGACAATCTCTTCACTAACAAACTCTGAGCTTCTGATCAATCCAATCATCTTCGGACGAAGCAACGGAAGGACAAGATATTCAGAGTTATGAAGGTTATAACAGAATGGGAACCCCATGGGATTTTTTACACACATAGCTATCTTTCTTTGTATAATTTTTTTATACTTTTATGACACCATCCTCTTACTAGGATATCTGTCTCCTTTGTACAAAACACTTATTCAAAGTTAATACAAAGATATCTCTTTCAAAGTACAGTAAACTATTTGTCTTTTTTCTTTTACACTTATGTTTTTATTTGCAAAAACGTCCAATGATTCAATGATGAACATGTACATCTGAACATAATTACTGTTTACAAATAAACAGGATGGAAAAGAACAATTACTGACAGACTGAAAGGATAGAAAAACGTCTTTAGACTATTCCAAGAGAAATCCCCTGCAGTAAATCATTTAGATCCCCAACGGAGCTAAAACCTTGAAATACGTATCCCCAGCAGAGCTAAATTTCCAAACCCTTAATTCCCACCAGAGTTAAAACTTCAAACTCTCAATCCCCAGCGGAGCCAAAACTGTGAGTTACAGATCCCCAACGGAGCTGAAACCTTCATCCCCAGTCGATTCAAGACTTCTAATCCCCAGCAGAAAACATCCAACTTCCCCAACAAGTTACCTTGAAACCTGGAAATCAATCAGATGACAGTTAACCTTTGTCTCTCCCCAACCTGGGAGTTTCCCCAGTAAGAGTGACACGCGACCGAAACTCCTGAACTTGCTCTCCAGCAGTAAGCCTTCTTCCCCACAGAGTTTTTACTCCCCAACAGAATGAAGATTCTCATTCTTAATTCCCCAGTAAAGCTGCCAGAGTCTACATTACTCCCTAACATGAATTTGTCAGAGTTCTTAATCCCCAACAGATTGAAGATTCTCATTCTCAGATTCCCCAGTGAAGTCACCAAAGCTTTCATTACCCATCAATAGAATGAAGATTCTCATTCTTAATTCCTCACAGAAATCATCAGAGTTTTCCCTATTCCCCAACCGAGTAAGGATTCCCATTGTATAATCCCCAGTAGAAGTCATCAAAGTTATCTGGATTTCCCAAACAGGTTTCTCAAGCAGTAATGGCATTACTCTCACAACAGATTCTGTCAATACTCCAACTTCAAGACATGAAGGATCCTCACATCCCCACAAAAGTTGTCAAGGATTTCTTTAATCTCCAACAGCGCTCAAGAATTTATCCCAACAACAGTCAAGGGTTTTTATTATCCCCAACCGTCAAGGATTTATTTTCCTTAGCGAGACAACTAATCAGCTTACATGCGCATACATTACATCCATATATCATAAACATTGATAAAACACATTTATTGCATCATACATTTCATGCAACATAACTCTGTGTTTCAGCTAACATTTTACCCTTTTCAGGATAAGATTAACAGCTATCATTAACAATATTCAAAGATTTCAGATACAGTAAAGATACACCCCAGACACGGAAGTCATTCTATTACTCATTCAGAATTCAAGGTCAGATACAGTTCAGATACGCTATAGATACGGATGTCATCCTGATACTTATTCAGATTTTAACTATCAAATTCAAGTTCAGATACACTCCAGATACGAAAGTCATTCTGTCACTTATTCAGATTCTAGTTCAGATACGCTCCAGACACGGATGCCATTCTGGCCCTTATTCAGTTTCCCGATTCAAATATAGTACGGATACGCTCCAAACACGGAAGCCATTTTGTCACTCATTCAGATTCAGACTTCAGATCCAGTCCAGATATGCTCCAAACACGGTTGCCATTCTATCACTTATTTTGATTTTCCCCAACTCAGAGACACTCCAGACACGAATGATATTCTATTAAAAAGTTCAGATACAGCTTGGATACGCTCCAGATACGGATGTTATCCCTTTGCTCATTCAAATTCAGTCCTCAGATATAGTTCAGATACGTTCCAGATGCGGATACCATTCTGATACTTATTCTTTTGACTTACAACTTACAACTAAGCAAACATTCTTGGATGGCATCTTTAAGCCCATCTCCAACAATATTCTATCACATCTCCAAATGACATCTTTAAGCCCATTTCCTCAACTACATTTTGACGAGTGCAAATTTACGGGCACTCTAGTGTCCAATCCTCTTTTACCTTCAAGTCACGAACGACAAACTCGCCAATCTAACTCTTAAGGTGCAAGAAGATTGAACAGGGGCAGCTGTTGTACCCCAAAATTTTCCCTCTCATATTTTCAAGATATTCCTCACAAGACTTCTTGGACTCCAGACAGGATTGGGGTTTGCTCAACTCAAGACATCTCCTTGCACTGATGACCTGAAATTAGGGTTTGAGTTTGCACAAGGATTTTTGGACCATCAATTCTCAATGTGACTTTCATACACCATCTTGGACCCAAAGATTGCTCATACTAAGTTTCAAGCCTTGAATCACACTTTTGCCCAGTCAATTGGACAGTTGACCTAAAAATCAGTTGTATTGGAGGAAAAGTCAACTATGGCCAATTTATAGTCAAACTTCATAATTTTTTATCCACAACAACATTATAGGCTCCTATCTACCATTTTATCAAGTTTGGACCACAACTCCTCAAGAAATTTGATCAGATCATCAAAAGGGCAAAATGGTCAAAATTAGGGTTTTGATTGAGAAAGGGCAATTTCTGATTCTTGACCTAGCCAATGACCAATTGGGTTCAAGCATGATTTCAAGGACTCAATGGCATCATCTTGACCTAATCACATAGTTCAAAAGATCTCAAAAGCATTGGATTGACAGATGAATTTTCCAGTCAACTGGTCAAAAATCAACTGTATACTGAAAAGTTAAACTTTGACTTTTTGGTCAAAATCAAGTGCCAAGGGTCATAATTCATCAAGATATGTCAAAATGTGAAACTTTTTGATCAAGAAACCTAAATTTGAAGATTAGGGTTTTAATTTGAAATTTTTCATAACTTAGAATTTTTCTAAGTTATGGAAATTTCTTATTTTTTTCCCCCAACTTTCCCCAACTTTTTCACCATGATGCAATTGGATTCCAACAAAACTTACAACAAGAAAGTTGTAGTCCTATATGAAATATACAACTTTGATTCACAAAGTTTTCCCAAAAGATGCTTGGATATCAAGTTATGATTTTGTGAATAAGGGTCCATAAACTTTTTAACTTAGTGAAATTTTGCCCTAGTTTAGGCAGATTTTTGACCTAACTTCATGGCAATTTTTCAACTAGTTCCAAGAGGAATCTCAAAATTCATTTCAAATATGGATTGTAAATAATGTTACAAGCTTTCCAAAATGTCATGGAACTCTCCAAGATCATTTATGGTTAGGGAGAATCGAAGAAATGAAAATGGCAATTTATCACTTTTGTCTAAGGCATTTTCCACAATGTTCAAGTTGTAAATCTGTCCTAACATGCTTGTACTTGGTTTTACAGGTCCTAATCCTTTATACACTCCTTAATTTAATGCAAACAAATTGGATAATGGTCTTGTGCTGATCTTTAGAGCTTTGTACATTGAATTATTCCATTTATGGCATAAAGATCACAACACCATTTTGATAAAGCATGCTTTTTGCAACTTTACATTTCTTGAGCCATGGACCTAATCTCTTTTTGCAAACAAGATCCACAATTATCAGGAAAAGTTTACCAACTATGTGCAGCTAACAAGCAAGCCTGTACAGGCTTTGGCATTGTCACTTGCCACTTTTCTTCAAAAAAAAAGAAACTTGCAAAAGTCAAGACATTTGATCCATCTGATAAGAGCAAGCCTTTGTTTCATTTCAAACAACCTCAGAACATTGTAACAAGCAGAATACACGAATTCCTAACCTCTCAAACACCCTAAAACACAAAAAACACCATTTTCTGCCCAAACAGGGTAGTCTCTGCAAATCACCAGCCAAATCATATTTTGCTCGTGCGTTTTCTGTTTCAAGGCTTCAAACACATTCCATACATCACACTTAAGCTGTCCAGGCCTTTATCTTGCAACTGTAACCCCTGTTTCAAGGATCACCATTTTCATTTTGAAGGTTTGCAGGTTGACTTCTACAGGGAGATTCAGGCAAATTCAAGGCAAGCTGAGCATTGGGATAGCTTGAGGGAACTTCAAGGAAGCTCACACGATCTTCAGGTCTCACTCAAAGTTCCCACATTGCCATATCCAAACTCAATTGAACAAGGTATTTGTCAAGTTTCTATCTCTCTATTTAGGCATCTTTAAGCTTAGGTTTGTGAAGCAAAAATGTAGTCTGTAACATGCTTGAGCTGTACATATGCTTAGATTTCATTTATATTAACTGAGCTAAGAGTATTTGGATGTTGAACATGCTGAAAAAACTAGGTCAGCAATTAGGGCCATTAAAATTCTCTCTGATCTTTGAGAGTTAGGTCATGTTCTTTATATCATTGGAATCGTGTGATCATGAGCTACATTTTTCATGTTATAAGTTTTTTGATTTTATGCAAAGAATAGCAAGAACAAGATTGAAAGGCAGAACGCACGCGTTTGATCGTTTGGCTGAAGGACAGGGATGAAGCTGGCTTGGGCTTGGGCGCCTTGGGCCTGTTTCTATTCACACCCCCTTTTTGCTTCTGCACCCCCTTTTGCATTTTCTTTTATTTTTATATTTTCTTGCATATTTTATATTTTGACTTGCATTTATTTATTTTCTGAACATTATAAAATCACAAAAAACATTTCCTTAATTTTTTTCATTTTATTTTATTATTTTTATTATTTTTTTAGTATAAAAATAGTTTATTAGATTTATAAAACTTATTTTCTTAAATAAACTTTGTAAATAATATTAAAATACTTAAATATTTTATTTTATCATTTTATATACATAAAATATTATTTTCTCACATATTTTAATTTTTAATATTTATACATAATATTATTATTATTTTTCTTAAACAAAAATGAACAAAATGAATAATATAGAATATATTTTCTTTTAAACAAAAAAAACTAGGGTTTTTCACCCTTTCAAAAATAATCACATTATTTTTTCTTATTTTTTAGGACTTAGATAATATTATTTTCACATACGTAAAACCATTACAAAACATTTTTTGTATATTTACATTTTATTGCATATTTAAATATTTGTTTATTTATTTATTGTACAATAAATTCAATTGGGTTGTAATAGTAAATTAGGGTTTTATTTTGAGCAATATCCCCCATTCAAAACTTGTATCCCCCTTCCCATAATATTGTTGTAATAGTTTAGATTTACATTACGCAATTTATCGTATTATATGCATGTGTAGTAGAAACTTGGGTTTGTATGAAAAGACAAAATCAAACAAATAGCATGACCTAATTCAAGACAAAAATGCATGAAAAATGACAACACCTTGCACACAAGCACCCCTAGGGCTTCACCCACTTGGTTGCCTTACAAAATGGTCATGGTATGCATGCTAGGTATCTTGGCAAAACAAAACAAAACAAAACAAAAGATCATAGTCCCTCGATGACGCTATCTTGGTTGCCTAAACAAAAATGATCTTGGTCCCTCAAAACTTGCTAAAGATACTTGGCAATATTGTTATCATAGTCATACGATGACCCACGTCCGTCCCGTTTAACATCCAAAGATAGGGTTATCTACCAAAAAATGGTAGGTTAACAATGTCAAAGGAATGAAAATGTACAAGAAAGACTTTTGAGTAGGTAGATGCTTCTAGTTACTTGATCAAACTTGCAAACAATCCTTGCTATTTTCAAACACACGCACATTTTCAAAATAATTTCCAAACAACTTTCAAAACATTGAAACATTTTTCAAAAGACAAACATATTTGTATACATTCTTACAAACAAGAATCATTACAAAGATTGCCTAAACAAAGGCCTCTTTTCAAAATATTTTCAAAAACCACACAAAGCACCATTTCAAACAATTTGAAAAGCAAAGCAAGTGATCTAAAACAAGTAACTAAGAGCCCATGGAAAACCATGGATGAAAAGGGTGCTAGCACCTTCCCTTTTCATAATCTACCCCCCGAACCCAAAAAACAATCTCAAAGGTCTTTCCTGTGCTTTTTACCTTTCCTTTTGGATAAAATAAAAGTCGGTGGCGACTCTTGCTAAACCGCAACATTTATGAACACAAACGCAAAACCTCAAGTCAGTTCTCCCACCGCATCACAATATGCTATGAGGATATAAAAAAGATGGGTGAAATAGTCCGGGATAGTTTTAGGGATGCATGTTTTGAAATGGGATTTCTTAATGATGATAAGGAATATGTTGCAGCCATAAATGAGGCTAAGGATTAGGGTTCCGAACATTTTTTGAGAAAGTTATATGTTACTATGCTATTATCTGGTACAATTAACAGACCACTGCATGTTTGGGAAAAACTTGGAGAACATTATATGACGGTATTCTTTATCAACAAAGACAAGCAACAAATTGAAGAGGTACATTATATTTATTTATTCTTTTCAAATGCAATATAAATATGCATCCCTACTGTTGCTATTAGAATTAATGTTACTACTGAACTTAATTATCACCATGATAATCTTTACTGCCTATCATTATATGTTTATGTACCATCAAATTCTGCTGCTGCATAAGTCTTGTCGTGTAATAAACAATATATCTATATGACAGTAGTATATTTATCGCATGAACCAGTAGATTTATCGCATGAAGCAATGTTGTAGTTAACAATAAAAATATTTGAGTATGCTATACTTATATTTGATATTGCATATACACTGCTAATTTGAGAAACATTAATTTATTATACGTAGCTAATCCTGTAAACAAGAAAAGTTATATTTATGATTCACTATAGGACAAATACTGGTATTGATGTACCAACATTGCCTGGAAGCACATGTTATATCTATTTCCTGGAAACACATTTTCCTGTTGTATAGACAATAAAAAATATATTTCTTCTATTGTATAAAATTTATTGTAATATGACATTATTAAACACATTATAGCTGAATTTAACAGAATTTGACGTAAAAATATTTGATTTGTACATTATTGTAAACTACCTGATATATGAAGTATTAATTTATATATTTTTTATAGATATGCAGTTGACAAACAATGAATTCAAAAATTTGACACTCATTGAAATTGAGAATATGATGCAATCCAATAGAAGAAGTTTGGATGAATTTAAAGATATGCCTTATCTAGATTCATATGTCACAAGGCACGTTGGCAATAGACTGATTTACGACGAACGTGATTACAATGTCGATACTTGTTGTACCCCAAAATTTTTCCTCTCATTTATCAAAACTTTTCTCACAAGATCTCTTTGACTCAAGACTGGATTAGGGTTTGGTCAACTCAAGACATCTCATCTTGCACTGATAACCCAAAATTAGGGTTTAAGTTTGCACAAGGATTTTTGGACTATCAATGCTTCATATGAATTTCAAACATCATTATAGACCCCTAAGATCACTCATGACAAGTTTCAAGCCTTGAACCACATTTTTTATCAGTCAATTGGACAGTTGACCTAAAAATCAGCTGTATTGGGGAAAAAGTCAACCAGAGCTAATTTACGGTCAAACTTCATAATTTTTGATCAACATCAACATTTTAAACTTATATTTACCATTTGGTCAAGTTTGGATCACAATTCCTCAAGAAATTTGGTTAAATCACCAAAAGGACAAAATGGTCAAAATTAGGGTTTTGACTAAGGAAGGGTGTTATACCCCAAAATTTGCCCTCCCATATTCTCCAAAATTTGTCAAGTCAAGGTCACAAAATTCCCCAAGGGTTGTGCAGTGCAACAGTCTCCCATACAGTCAAAATTAGGGTTTCAAGTCTGATCAAGAAAAGGAAGTTTTCAAAGGCTCAATCAAGTCTCATATGCTTACAAACATGGTCAAGCATCCTCATATCAAGTTTCAAGGCATTCAGCTCAAGATTGCACAGTCAAAACCCTAAATTGCACTACAGGCAACTGTAGGGGCAAAATGGTCATTTGGCAGTCAAAAGTTCAAATTTTTTGGTCAATATATCATTTTGAAGCCACAAACATCATTTGATCAATGCTTGATCATGATTCTCAAAATTTGGCTCAGAAATCATCAAAGATGCAAAAGTTGCTATATTTGGACAGCTGAAAAAGTCAACTGAAATTGACCAGGGCATAACTTTCACATGGATTATCAGAAAAATTCCATCCAAAGCTCATTTTGAAGAGAAGGACATTTCCTACAACTCATCTTCATACTTCAAGTCCAAGAAATGCTCTCACAAAAAGTTATCAATCTCAACATTACAGGTCATTTTCAAAAGTCAACAAAAAGGGACTTTAAGTCAAAGACCATAACTTGAGATTGGTAAATCAAAATGACATGGGACCAAAGACATTGGTTAAAGGACTCAAAGACCTTTCCAAAATGTCCAAGAACATGTGAAAAGCTTAAAAATTGAGCAAGTTATGCCTTGTAGAAGTTGGGAAAATTTTGTGAAATGGCAAAAGTCAATTATCTTTGAAAATCCAATTTTGACAAAAGGGCCCCATTTTTCTCACTTTGTCCATCCTTGTCATACCACACACGTGGCCCATGGTTGATTTCAAGACCAAATGTTGACTTTTTCATTTTTATTTAATTTTTGATGATTTAATTCATTTTAATTCATTAAAAATTCAAATAAAATTTAAAAGTCAATGTAATGGTGTCAAATGAATTTGGACAAGTTCTATACATCATGAATCAACTCAAAAATCAGGCCAAGGTTCATTTTCATACCAAGTCTAGGTTTTGGCTAGAATTTAGGAAAAAATGGTTAATGAACAAACCCTAATGCCAATTCTTTCTCAAGCATGGATTAAGGGGAGTTAGCATGCCTATTCAATTCCATAAGGATCATTGAGTCAAACCCTACCAAGAACATAGCACAAAGCACGCTGAAAAGGCATTTGGACATTTGAAAAATGGACCATAAAATGAAAATCTGAAATCATAGCTAGGGATCTTCTCAAGCCATAATTTTTGTACCAATAGCTTCCTGAGACGATTTTGGACGTATCTCAATCAATAACAACAACAGAAACACCTTGTACTGGTATCTATGAGTCCAACCGTACCTTGGAAATTTTGAAATCACATAGCATGATTCCATCACTTTTATGCATTTTTTTTCATGGATTCATGTTTATCTTGATGTTTCTGAACTAATTGATACGTTTAATTTTGTTTTTGAGCCACCTATGCGAATCCACCATTGTCACATACTAGGGTTTGCAGGCTTGCTGATTTAGGGCTTTTGAGATACTGCAAAATTGGCCCTCAAGACCATGACCACTGCATTCCTGGCATCTGGACGAAGAAATTAAGATGCTCGCGCCTAATTTATATTAGGATATGAGCTATTCGTTATTTTCCTGTAGCTGCCCTAACCCCACATTCCAAAACCGTTGCTTTATGTATTTGTATTACAGGACACGCGAAGAAGAAGAAGATGTGTCAGCTGGTGATTGGTTCGTTCAAAATTCGCGCGCGTGGGACCACTATGCATTGATCATTCTTTTTATTATTTGTTAACTATTATATATTAATTGCAGTACAACTGGCTCAGTGGCAAGGGATAAGCGTGGTGACCACAATGACCTGGGTTCAAGTCCCAGGTCTTGCAATTTTCCAATATTACTTTTCATTTCTAATTCCTATGCAGCGCCCACATGAGGAATCACCATGCACATTCAAGAAGCGTTATCCACGTGTCCCAGGGGACCTGATCAAGGGTCCAGCTTGAAGGTACACCATGAGGGCAAGTCAGCAGGCGCACACTTGAATGGAAAAAGTCAACAAATGGCCATCAACTGGGCCAGGCCTTTCAGATTTGCACTCCCAAATTCAAATCCATACCCTCCTGGTTCTATTTTTCTTTCTTTTTTAATTTTCTTCATATTCTGTTATTTACTTTTTTTTTACTTTCTGATTTAATTAATTTTTTACAAAAATACAAAAAAACATTAAAACACAAAAAAAATATAATTAATTTTTTTTTTAATAAATTAAAATGTGACTCATTTAGTTTAATTAGGTTTTAGTATTCATTTTAATTCTTTTTTCATAATAAAAAATCCAAAAATATAAAATTAGGGTAATTATTAATTTTTCATTTCCTTTTTTTTAATTCTTTAACCCTTTTCTCACAATGTTATTATTTATTATTTATTTTCTATAAATCAAAATTGTACATAATTAGCTTAGAATTTAATTAGGTTAGAAAATTAAATCTTTTTCATAATAAACTTAAAAAATGATAGAACTAGGATTTTGATTTTAATTAACTTTTCTCTTTTTTCTTTTAAACCTAAAAAACACAAAAATATTATTTTTAACATTTAATTTCCTTGATTATTTTAATTATCTGTTAAAGGGTCCAACGCCCTAATTTTGTTTAGTCTTTATTTCGCGCATTTGTTTTATATTGTGTAAATACCTCTGTATATGCCCCAAAGCCATGTAATTAAAAACTCTCGGACTTTTTATTCGCTTTATTTTATTTTCAGTCAAATCGGGTTCGGTTTTTTTGGCGATGTGGACCCGCGCCAGTTGTAATAGTTAGATTTATTTTCTCGCAAATATAACTGTTAATAAATATGCATGAAAGAATGAATGCCCGAAAAATAAAATTGAATCGTTAGATCACAACAAACATGACAAGACAAAACAATGAACTGAAAATGACACACAATTCGCACACACCACCCCTAGGGTACGCCTCACTGTTGCCTTTCGAAAGGTGGTCGTCGAGTAGAAAACGTCTTAGTAAGTCCTCATGGTCCGGGAACCTGGCATGAGGGTAGCTTCTAAGGTGTTTTCCCGTTGCTCCGGTGACCACCACGTCCCTAAAACTCGAATTGACCCGAATACCTCCAACGGTGGTGCTACCTACCTCTCAATGGTAGGATGGCATTACTTTAAAGGACTCTTACACAGACGAATTCCTTAGGGTAGGTAGGTTCTCGTAGGTACTTGCTCTCTTCAAAACAAAATTCAAACTCTTTTTACACCAACACACTTTCAAAAACTTTCGAAACAAACTTTTCAAACACTCTGACGCATGAGTTAAACTGAAACTTTTTTCAAAGAATATTTTTGAAACCCACATTGAAAAGCAAGCACACATTTTGAAAACACATTGAGCAAGTACCTAAGAGCCCATGGATAACCATGGATAGAAAGGGTGCTAATACCTTCCCTTTCTATAACCTACCTCCCGAACCGAGAGCAATCTCTCTAAAGGAATTTTTCTGTGCTTTTGTCCTTTCCATTTGGAGAAAATAAAAGACGGTGGCGACTCTTGCTTCCGCGACATTTCGCGAACCAGCTTTAAAACAGTCAGTTCCAGATCCACCGATCACAGAACTGGCGACTCTGCTGGGGAATTTACTTAAAGTGGGGTGTACCTTAGGATTAAGATCACTGTGTTTTCAATTGCTTTCTTTGCTTGCTTTAAATTGTGGGACTGTCTTGGGAGTTCTATAGGTCCTAATCCGGATCTGGGGGATACCTTCTTAGAAAGTAGCAACAAGGCTGTGAGGGAACTGTGCGGGGTATACCGACATGGTTGAAACAGTCTGCTACGTTGATGTGGCACTTTGGTGTGTACCGGTAACCCTTGAGTCAGTCAAGGAGAGTACGGGGCCTCCATGTGGTGTCATGAAGCATCAACAGACCTTAGGAACCTTAATTGAACAATCTTGGCCTCTTTAGGGTAGTGAGATAACTGACTTTGGTGCAGTCCGAGGTTGGTTGATACTCGATACTACACTCAATTGAGGGTTGCTTTCCTGGAATATTTCGGTCGCCAGTTCAGTGGCTAAATCGAAACGATGAACAATGAAAGCGATCCCGTGATATTGGGAACCTTAGAACCCGGTTACTTTGATTAGGACAGGTTGAACCCACCAACTTCAAGAGGGTACTACCCAGACCCCATGCTGGCCTAAACCTAAGGGCTCTCTCTTGTGTGACTTGTGTGCCTTAGTACTTGACTATCTGCATGCTTGTGATCTAACACTTGTTTCTTGCAGGTTTGTTTCAGTCCTTAATTAGGACTCATAATAGGGTTACTGACATCACCCCATGCATACCATGACATCATACCATTGCATACATCCTAACCCATTTCAAGGATCTCAAGGGCTTGTGATACAGGTCATATATCTAGCAAGGGGCAAAGAGGATTTATTTTCCTCTAGCCAAAGTTGTCAGGGGCTATGACCCACTTGATATGGTGAGCTTTGACTCCTGAAGAAGGTTCCCTAACCAAGGATGTTTGGAAATCAAAACCAGACATGATGACTCAAGTCAGGGGCTGTGACCCACTGGATATGGTGAGCCTTTGACTCTTGAAGAAGAGTTCTCAATAACATGGGTGTCCTTCAATCAAGCTCTAAATTCCAATGCTAACAAATTTTCTTGTTTACCCCGCGAGATCCTTGAAAACATTACATGCATGTCATACGTATCATTGCATAACAGGTATCCTTGGGACAGGTCACTTACCATCTCTGCTGTTTATTTCAGCAATGGCATCCCAACAAGACAACCAGGACCTTCTTGCTCAAGGGACTCGGTTCGGGGATATTCTCCTAAATCTATCCAAGGGGCAGGAGGAGCTAAGGACACTTCTCATGGAGACTTTTGCCAGGAACAGTGCTGAGGATGAAAGGCTGAAACACCTACAATCTGAGATGGATGCTATGAAAGCTCAAATGCTGGGGCAGAGGAATGCCATTCAAGGTCTAGCACAAAGACAAGATGAGCTCCGGTTTCTTGTCAACCAACTGCTTCAGAGTAACCAACTGGGGCAAACATCTAAGGGAAAAGAGCCAGTCGTTGTTCAACCACCTTTGAGACAAGGAGACAAAGGAAAAGCTCCTCATTTGGCTTCAGGGGCACAAATTCAGCATCAACCTTTTCAGCCAGGCAAGCCCAAACAACCTCTTCAGCCAGGCAAGCCCAAAAGGCAATTCACCAAGCTTAACGTATCACTGCCTCAAGCTTTACAACAACTGTTGAGGTTGAATTTGGTAACTCTAAGGGACCCTCCTAAGAATCCCAACAGGACACCTTCAAGGTATAACCCCGACGCCCACTGCGATTATCACTCTGACAGCCCGGGGCATGTTACGGAGGATTGTTGGACTTTGAAGAACCAGATCCAAGATCTGATTGATGAAGGAGCTGTGAAATTCACCCAAGATGGCCAGGCTGAGTTCTTCTACTATCCCTGCGGGATTCACCATTTGAAGTGACAAGCCCTGAGACTAGAAATTTTTGTTCATTCGAATGTTCAAGTTGCAATTTTCTTTTGTTCAAACGTTTACTCATTGTTAAAACATTGTTATTTCATTAATGCATCGCTTATGTCCATTTTGAATCAATATATTCGTATTCACTATACGCAAATTATTTTCATATTTGTTCTGATGTCAACTCTTTCAATCAATAATTCTAAGCCTCTTGAGGGAGGATGACGAAAACGATACCACGATCTACAGTATGCTTTTGAACAGACCCCGCTGATGAGGTACAGGCATTGTTTCAACCCCTAAACACTGGAGTTATAAGGATGGTAATCCCTCGCCAACCCATCAGAGCCAAAGAAGTAGGAGTTTTATTTTCGAAAATCAAAACCCTTAATCATAACCTGGGGCAGGGTAGTTCTCTCAGTTGATCCAAGTACATAACGAATGGCACCAAAGAGGTCCTTACAAAACAAAAGATAGTGATGATTCCAAACAATCATACAGATAGGCAGTCATTATATCTAAAAAAATAAAAACCCATTAAGTCAAAACCTATGAAGGAGACTTACAAAACTGGGGCATCCCACTGACTGTAATCACAAAAGAAACAGTTCAGGCAAAAAAAATAGGGATCACAAAATCAAAAAAGGAGGTCACACAAACCCTCGACAAAAAAAGGAATGACTGCCTATTCAAAATAAGTTATCCATCACCAAAAAATTAGAGCAAAGACTCAAACAAGGTCTAATGTATGATCAACTGAGTTTAGGTTTGGAGAACATCGCGAAGAGAGGGTGGGTACAAATAAAATTTGAACCTTCATACTTTGTTTCTTAAACCGTGAACCAGGCCATGTTATAACCCTCAAAAGTCCTAGCTGAAGCACGGTTTAGTTCGAAAGCATACTGTTACGAAAGGTATCCTGACTCCTGAAGGCCTACGGTAAATACGGAATTGACATCACGTTTTACAAACATTCACTTGTTTTATGAAAAAGAATGCATTTTCAAAATCTTCAAGACAGACATAAGCTTTGCATTTTTAACATAACTTTGTTTGCATATGACTTTTGTTTGAACAACATAGAAATTCGCATGACGAATGTCTAATGAACAGAAGTACCTCTAATCAAGGGGCATGGCATGACTATTATCCATCATCTGGGGCAGTTAAGTCAAGATTCGGAGAATCTCTCAAAAAGGCCAACCAGCCTGGGGCAAATCTCCGTCTAAGTCACTTGGGGCATTGGACGATCAAACGAAGATCTTCTGGTGGCATGACAACCAACCAGCCTGGGGCAAATCTCCGTCTAAGTCACTTGGGGCATTCCAGCAACGAATCTTGCACGATCAGACACCTTCTGACAATATGGCGACACCACCAGCCTGGGGCAAATCTCCGTCTATGTCACCTGGGGGCATTGGACAATCAAACGAAGATTTTCTGGTGGCATGACAAAACAATTCTAACAGGGGCAACTCTCTACATTCTGAAAGCACGGACATGGTCGAAAAATACTACGCAAAATCAAAGACCCGCAAGGTTGACACACCTAGGCAAAAATAAGGGCTTCCCGGCGAACCAAAAGGGTTCGGGCAAAAACAAGGGATGAATATGAAAAAATATATACACCCGGCAAGTCGAAAACCTGAAAAGGCGGCTTGGGAAAAATGGGTATCCCGGTGGACTGAAAACCCGAAAGGGCGGTCCAGGCAAAAGTTAGGGATCAAAGCGTACGACTATGTCACTTTCCTACCAAGAAGAAGATTTGTCAATCGGCAGTCATCAAGCACCGCCACAGGTATCTTCTCCCACAAGAAACAGGGGCAATAAAGGTTGGTCTGAGCAGTCTGGTTGTTCTATCCTCCAAAGTATCAGGGTAGGTCCTGTTGAAGAACACTACCAGGTATCTTAATTCCCCAGAGAGTGAGACAGCAAGTCAGTGCATTCTTCCCCAAACAAAGTTAACAAGTCTCAAGGAAATGGGGTATCCTCCAGTAGATCTCAACACTCCCCAGCAGCATATATTCTTAACAAGCATCCCCGGCAGTCTTGGTCTAAAGATTGATCCCCGACGGCATACATCAACGTTCAAAGGAATCACTCCCCCAGCCTATCTTAAATTCCCCAGGAGAGTCCCATCCAGGTTCCCCAGGAAAGATGGAATTCATCTCTCCAAGCAGTAAGCTTATCCCCAGTATATTCTGGAAGCTTATCCTTCACAGGACACGAACGCATCGTCTGGCTTGATTTAAAGAGTTATTTCCTCAACAGGATATAACTGGGTTATCCTCAGCCAAAAGCCAAGGGAAGGTCGTCGTCAACGTAGTTCTTTCCTATCCCCAGCGAAGTCTATTCACACTTCCAATACGACAATGGTATCCCCCAACAGAGTTACTATCAACATCCAGCAAAGCATCACTCTCCCCACAGAGTATTGCTTCCCAGCATGATCACTAAAGTATCTTTTCTCCCTGCAGAATCTCCCATTCGCCAAGTTTATTCCGCAACGGAGTCATCTTCTCCTACCGGTATCCTTGCAGTTATCATCCCCAGCGGAAGCAAAATCTATTCCTCAACATCAGCCCGGGATAGGACTTCCTGGCACCCGTCAAGGATTTACTTTCCTGGACGAAAACATACATAAACATCACATACCTCATTATAGCATGCATAACGCACTGCATCATACAAATCTCATTTATGTTGAGAACATCATTGCTTGATTCATATCATGCATTGCACATGACTGACTTTTATCTTTCAGGAAAAACTCAGTTAAGTTCTCAAGCTACATTTCAAGACCTAGACTGGTTCAGTCAAAGGCCTTCTCTGGTTCAGTTAAATCGTCCCAAGATTTTCCTGATTGCTTATCCCATTGAAGACATTTCAAGACCTAGACTGGTTCAGTCAAAGGCCTTCTCTGGTTCAGTTAAATCGTCCCAAGATTTTCCTGATTGCTTATCCAGTGGAAGACATTTCAAGACCTAGACTGGTTCAGTCAAAGGCCTCCTCTGGTTCAGTTAAATCGTCCCAAGATTTTCCTGATTGCTTATCCAGTGGAAGACATTTCAAGACCTAGACTGGTTCAGTCAAAGGCCTCCTCTGGTTCAGTTAAATCGTCCCAAGATTTTCCTGATTGCTTATCCAGTGGAAGACATTTCAAGACCTAGACTGGTTCAGTCAAAGGCCTCCTCTGGTTCAGTTAAATCGTCCCAAGATTTTCCTGATTGCTTATCCAGTGGAAGACATTTCAAGACCTAGACTGATTCAGTCAAAGGCCTCCTCTGGTTCAGTTAAATCGTCCCAAGATTTTCCTGATTGCTTATCCAGTGGAAGACACTTCAAGACCTAGACCGGTTCAGTCAAATCGTCCCAAGATTTTCCTGATTGCTTATCCAGTCAAAGGCCTCCTCTGGTTCAGTTAAATCGTCCCAAGATTTTCCTGATTGCTTATCCAGTGGAAGACATTTCAAGACCTAGACTTATCCAGTCAAAGGCCTCTCTGGTTCAGTCAGATCGACATTAAGATCTCCCTGATTCTTATCCCAGTAGAAGACACCCCAGATTTTTCTCAACGAGCGTTGTTGAAATTAAAGTCGCCCAAGGCTCTCTTACCATTCATGCTAAGGAAGTAATCATCCCTGGTTCTTTCATTGCTGTTTGAAGCTCCAGACTCAGCTCCTGCAACGTGTCAGGTACCCATTTTCTGTTTTGCAGGTATGCAGGTTCTCGCTAAGGAATCTCTTACGCAATCAAACACCCAGATGGCATCTATAAGCCCATCATCCCATCCAGCAATCTCCAAATGGCATCTATAAGCCCATTCCCCCATCATTGCTAACATGTGAGCGCAAATTTCCGGGCACTCTAGTGTCCAATCTTCTTTTACCATCGGATTACGAAAGGCGCGTCAGCCAATCTACATCCTCAGGTCTAAGAAGATTGAACAGGGGCAACTGTTATACCCCAAAATTTGCCCTCCCATATTCTCCAAAATTTGTCAAGTCAAGGTCACAAAATTCCCCAAGGGTTGTGCAGTGCAACAGTCTCCCATACAGTCAAAATTAGGGTTTCAAGTCTGATCAAGAAAAGGAAGTTTTCAAAGGCTCAATCAAGTCTCATATGCTTACAAACATGGTCAAGCATCCTCATATCAAGTTTCAAGGCATTCAGCTCAAGATTGCACAGTCAAAACCCTAAATTGCACTACAGGCAACTGTAGGGGCAAAATGGTCATTTGGCAGTCAAAAGTTCAAATTTTTTGGTCAATATATCATTTTGAAGCCACAAACATCATTTGATCAATGCTTGATCATGATTCTCAAAATTTGGCTCAGAAATCATCAAAGATGCAAAAGTTGCTATATTTGGACAGCTGAAAAAGTCAACTGAAATTGACCAGGGCATAACTTTCACATGGATTATCAGAAAAATTCCATCCAAAGCTCATTTTGAAGAGAAGGACATTTCCTACAACTCATCTTCATACTTCAAGTCCAAGAAATGCTCTCACAAAAAGTTATCAATCTCAACATTACAGGTCATTTTCAAAAGTCAACAAAAAGGGACTTTAAGTCAAAGACCATAACTTGAGATTGGTAAATCAAAATGACATGGGACCAAAGACATTGGTTAAAGGACTCAAAGACCTTTCCAAAATGTCCAAGAACATGTGAAAAGCTTAAAAATTGAGCAAGTTATGCCTTGTAGAAGTTGGGAAAATTTTGTGAAATGGCAAAAGTCAATTATCTTTGAAAATCCAATTTTGACAAAAGGGCCCCATTTTTCTCACTTTGTCCATCCTTGTCATACCACACACGTGGCCCATGGTTGATTTCAAGACCAAATGTTGACTTTTTCATTTTTATTTAATTTTTGATGATTTAATTCATTTTAATTCATTAAAAATTCAAATAAAATTTAAAAGTCAATGTAATGGTGTCAAATGAATTTGGACAAGTTCTATACATCATGAATCAACTCAAAAATCAGGCCAAGGTTCATTTTCATACCAAGTCTAGGTTTTGGCTAGAATTTAGGAAAAAATGGTTAATGAACAAACCCTAATGCCAATTCTTTCTCAAGCATGGATTAAGGGGAGTTAGCATGCCTATTCAATTCCATAAGGATCATTGAGTCAAACCCTACCAAGAACATAGCACAAAGCACGCTGAAAAGGCATTTGGACATTTGAAAAATGGACCATAAAATGAAAATCTGAAATCATAGCTAGGGATCTTCTCAAGCCATAATTTTTGTACCAATAGCTTCCTGAGACGATTTTGGACGTATCTCAATCAATAACAACAACAGAAACACCTTGTACTGGTATCTATGAGTCCAACCGTACCTTGGAAATTTTGAAATCACATAGCATGATTCCATCACTTTTATGCATTTTTTTTCATGGATTCATGTTTATCTTGATGTTTCTGAACTAATTGATACGTTTAATTTTGTTTTTGAGCCACCTATGCGAATCCACCATTGTCACATACTAGGGTTTGCAGGCTTGCTGATTTAGGGCTTTTGAGATACTGCAAAATTGGCCCTCAAGACCATGACCACTGCATTCCTGGCATCTGGACGAAGAAATTAAGATGCTCGCGCCTAATTTATATTAGGATATGAGCTATTCGTTATTTTCCTGTAGCTGCCCTAACCCCACATTCCAAAACCGTTGCTTTATGTATTTGTATTACAGGACACGCGAAGAAGAAGAAGATGTGTCAGCTGGTGATTGGTTCGTTCAAAATTCGCGCGCGTGGGACCACTATGCATTGATCATTCTTTTTATTATTTGTTAACTATTATATATTAATTGCAGTACAACTGGCTCAGTGGCAAGGGATAAGCGTGGTGACCACAATGACCTGGGTTCAAGTCCCAGGTCTTGCAATTTTCCAATATTACTTTTCATTTCTAATTCCTATGCAGCGCCCACATGAGGAATCACCATGCACATTCAAGAAGCGTTATCCACGTGTCCCAGGGGACCTGATCAAGGGTCCAGCTTGAAGGTACACCATGAGGGCAAGTCAGCAGGCGCACACTTGAATGGAAAAAGTCAACAAATGGCCATCAACTGGGCCAGGCCTTTCAGATTTGCACTCCCAAATTCAAATCCATACCCTCCTGGTTCTATTTTTCTTTCTTTTTTAATTTTCTTCATATTCTGTTATTTACTTTTTTTTTACTTTCTGATTTAATTAATTTTTTACAAAAATACAAAAAAACATTAAAACACAAAAAAAATATAATTAATTTTTTTTTTAATAAATTAAAATGTGACTCATTTAGTTTAATTAGGTTTTAGTATTCATTTTAATTCTTTTTTCATAATAAAAAATCCAAAAATATAAAATTAGGGTAATTATTAATTTTTCATTTCCTTTTTTTTAATTCTTTAACCCTTTTCTCACAATGTTATTATTTATTATTTATTTTCTATAAATCAAAATTGTACATAATTAGCTTAGAATTTAATTAGGTTAGAAAATTAAATCTTTTTCATAATAAACTTAAAAAATGATAGAACTAGGATTTTGATTTTAATTAACTTTTCTCTTTTTTCTTTTAAACCTAAAAAACACAAAAATATTATTTTTAACATTTAATTTCCTTGATTATTTTAATTATCTGTTAAAGGGTCCAACGCCCTAATTTTGTTTAGTCTTTATTTCGCGCATTTGTTTTATATTGTGTAAATACCTCTGTATATGCCCCAAAGCCATGTAATTAAAAACTCTCGGACTTTTTATTCGCTTTATTTTATTTTCAGTCAAATCGGGTTCGGTTTTTTTGGCGATGTGGACCCGCGCCAGTTGTAATAGTTAGATTTATTTTCTCGCAAATATAACTGTTAATAAATATGCATGAAAGAATGAATGCCCGAAAAATAAAATTGAATCGTTAGATCACAACAAACATGACAAGACAAAACAATGAACTGAAAATGACACACAATTCGCACACACCACCCCTAGGGTACGCCTCACTGTTGCCTTTCGAAAGGTGGTCGTCGAGTAGAAAACGTCTTAGTAAGTCCTCATGGTCCGGGAACCTGGCATGAGGGTAGCTTCTAAGGTGTTTTCCCGTTGCTCCGGTGACCACCACGTCCCTAAAACTCGAATTGACCCGAATACCTCCAACGGTGGTGCTACCTACCTCTCAATGGTAGGATGGCATTACTTTAAAGGACTCTTACACAGACGAATTCCTTAGGGTAGGTAGGTTCTCGTAGGTACTTGCTCTCTTCAAAACAAAATTCAAACTCTTTTTACACCAACACACTTTCAAAAACTTTCGAAACAAACTTTTCAAACACTCTGACGCATGAGTTAAACTGAAACTTTTTTCAAAGAATATTTTTGAAACCCACATTGAAAAGCAAGCACACATTTTGAAAACACATTGAGCAAGTACCTAAGAGCCCATGGATAACCATGGATAGAAAGGGTGCTAATACCTTCCCTTTCTATAACCTACCTCCCGAACCGAGAGCAATCTCTCTAAAGGAATTTTTCTGTGCTTTTGTCCTTTCCATTTGGAGAAAATAAAAGACGGTGGCGACTCTTGCTTCCGCGACATTTCGCGAACCAGCTTTAAAACAGTCAGTTCCAGATCCACCGATCACAAAGGGCAATTTCTGATTTTTGACCTAGCAAATGACCAATTGAGTTAAAGCATGATTTCAAGGATTCAATGGCATCATCTTGACCTTATTACATGGCTCAAAACATCTCAAATTCATTGGATTGACAGATGAAATTTGCAGTCAACTAGTCAAAAGTCAACTGTATACTGAAAAGTCAAACTTTGACTTTTTGGTCAAAATTAAGTGCCAAGGGTCATAATTAATCAAAACATGTCAAAATGTGAAACTTGTTTATCAAGAAAACCAAATTTGAAAATTAGGGTTTGAATTTGAAAATTTTCCTAACTTAGAAATTTTCTAAGTATAGAAAATTTCCTTATTTTTTCTCAACTTTAGGCCATTTTTTCACCAAGATGCATAATGATTCAAGTAAAGTTCCCAACATGAAAGTTGTATACCTCCATGAAATCTACAACTTTGCTTCACACACTTTTCCCTAAAGATGCTTGGATCTCAATATATAAATTTATGAATACATGGTCATGAACTAAATAACTTAGTGAAAATTTGCCCTAATTTAGCAGGTTTTGGATCCAACTTCATGGAAATTTTTCACCTAGTTCCAAGAGGTATATCAAAATTCAATTCAAATATGAGTTATAGAGCACATTGCAAGATTTCCAAAATGTCCAAGAACTCCTCAAGATCATTTTTGAGTAGGGAGAATCGAAGAGATGAAGTTGGCAATTTCTCACTTTTTGTCCAAGCCATTTCATGAAGAACAAAGTTGTAATCAGTACCTATGCTGCCTAATCCATGCTTTAAAGGTTCCAAACATGTTCCTCACTCCTTAATTTAATGCTTACTCAGTTGAAAAAGCTTTGATCCATGCCTTAGAACCATTATCCAAGTTGCAATTCCATAAATGGCATAAAGTGACCATTGCCATTTTGGAAAAGCACAACTTTTGCCACTTTCAAATTCTTGAGCATTGCACCTGTCTCCATTGTACACACAAGTCTCAGAGGTCTAAAGTAAATTGTACAAGCTGATACCAACCCTAAGAGAGCAAGTACAAGCATGGCAAGCCTTGTCCCTTCACTTTGCTTCAAAAGCAAGAAAGGTGGCCAAAAGGCTAGAACTGGCACATCTGTTGAAGGGAGGATAGGAAACTGATCTTATACTAATATACAAACATTATGCAACACAAGACACAATAAGTTGAGGCCTGAAACACTCCTAAGCAGAAAAACACCAAAAATCTGTCCAAACTTGCAGTTTTGGCATAAGCACACCCATCTTCCATTTGGCTCGTGCGTTTCAAGTCTTGATCATTAAAACATCTTACCTACTTGATATCAAACCAATCTAGACCTTCATCCCTGTTCTGTAACCACTTTTCCATCATCTGCCATTGTTGCTTTCAGAGCTTGCAGTTTGACTTGGCCAAGGAGTTTCAGGCACTTTCAGAGCAAGGCAAGGGTTGAAATACATTCAGGGAAGTTCAAAGAAGCTCAAGCAAGCATCAGGCCTCCATCAAACTCACTCTAGTTCCATACACGATTCCAACTGAAGGAGGTAAAATCTCAACTTCTATCTCCTTATACAGGCAACCATTGGCCACGATTTGTGAATAAAAATGTAGCCCTCATTGCAACGAAACTGTACATATCTTTATCTTGCATTTATTTTACTTGAGCTGAGAGAATTTAGAACTTGAAGTTTCTGAAAATATTAGGTTTAAATTTAGGGCTGTTAAAATTCTCTTTGATCTTTGATTGATAGCTTACATAACTTACATGGTTGGAATTGTGAGTTCAAATACTACAATTTTCATGTTATGAGTTTTCATTTTCATGGAAGTATGAGAGAGTTACAGGATGTCTGGCCAAGCTTGAGGAAGAAGATGAAGTACAGGGCAAAGACTTGTTTTGTGTTATATTATTTTTGCTTTCCTTAAGACAATGGATGTATAGCCACCCTAGTGGCAAAGTAGCACGCTGGTAAGACCCATGTCCTAGGTTCGAACCTGGGCGCTACTTTTGGTTTTCCATATTTTGCCATTTTTCAGCTTTGTAACTTTTTTGCAGGATGGGCCTCCATTGTTTGGGCCACAGTTTTTCTGCTAATATGCTGCCTCTAATATGCTTGCTATACCCCCCTGACCCATTATTTGCCATACATTTTTATTTAATTTTATTTTTGTTTTCATTAATATTTTCTTTAATGTATGAAAATCCAAAAAAAATATAAATTAATAATATTGTATTTTTATTTTATTTTTTAGTTTATTTCTCACATAAAAATATATTTTATTTTAATAAGATATCATTTATTTTCTTAATAAACTTGTAAATATAATTAAAACATGTTTAGTTTAATTTATTTTTCATTTCATACATATAAACATTTATTTTTGCATATATAAATTTTTTATATTTTTATACAATATTATTTATTATTCTAATACAAAAAAATACTTAAAAAAATAATATATATAAGAACTTTACTTTCTTTTAAAATAATAATTAGGGTTAAACCTCCCTTTTAAAAATTAATTTCTTTTCCTTACATTTTTAGGTTTAGATTAAAATCTCTTTTACAAAAACAAAACAAAACAAAAAATCTTTTCCTTAGATGTATATTATATTGCATCTTTAAATATTGTATTTTATTTATTCTAATTCGTGCAAACTCGATTTGGTTGTAATAATTTATTTAGGTTTACATTCTTGCAAATTCCCATTCAAATTTGTATTCCCCCCTCCCATAAATTGTTGTAATAGCTTAAAAATCTTTACATGACGCAATTTATTGCTTTACATGCCATGATTAGTAATTAGGGTTTGTATGATAAGATCAAAACAAAGCAAAAATAGAAAACCCTAAAATACAAGACAAAATCAAAGCATGAAAAATGATACACTTCACTATGTCAAAATTGACTTTAGACAGCGCCACATAGACAACGCTTATGCCTAAAGTGCTGCTATAGGTTTTTAGAAAAATTAATAATTAAAAATTAAAGGAGAAGCGCTGCTAAAGGTATACTATAGACAACACTTATTATAAGCGCTGCTATAGGCCTTACCATAGACAACGCTTTCTTTCCCTAAGCGCTGCTATAGGTTTTCAGTAAAAAAAAATTAAAAAATTAGAATAAGCGCTGCTAAAGGTTATACTTTAGACAACGCTTACTAAAAGCGCTGCTAAAGGTGTTATTCTAGGAAGCGTTGCTAAAGCCTAAAGCGCTGCTAAAGGGTATACCTTAGACAACACTTTCCAGAAGCGCTGCTAAAGGGTATACCTTAGACAACGCTTTCCAGAAGCGCTGCTAAAGGCATGACTCTAAAAGCGTTGCTAAAGCCTAAAGCGCTGCTAAAGGTAATACCTTTAGCAGCGCTTCTTGAAAGCGCTGTCTAAGGTAATTAAATAATGTCTTAATCCCTAAATTAGTTATCAGATTTCCAGAAATCCCAAATCGTACAAACGAAACCCCACGCCCAGAAATCGCTCATGTTCATCTTCTTCTCCAACTCGTCTCCTCCCATTCACCGTCCAACCGTGGTTCTTCCTCCAACTCTTCTCCAACTCGTCTCCTCACCGTCCAACCGTACTTTGGTGGTTCTTCCTTCGCGCAGAAGCAACTCTCTCCGGTGTTTCGATAACAACAACATGTCAGTTCCGATAACACCATTTATGCACTTTTACATTATTAAGTTGTTCTTTTCTATTGAATAAAAATGTGGGTGGTCATGATACTAGCTAGAGCTGGGTAGGAAGGAAACAATGCTTTTGTGAATAAGTGCTTTTGTTTGGGGGATAACGCACCCTTTTGTGAATAAGTGCTTTCAAGAATCTCAAGAATCTCAAGAATGTCAGTGCTTTTGTAAATAAGTGCTTTTGTGTGTGAATTTAACTTATTCATGTTTTTTTTACATTAACAGGAAGCTTATCTAGTGCAATTTTCCTGGTTGCAGACACTACGATGAGAAACTCTTGTTCTTTCTATTTCTTTGCTTCCAAGTTTTGTATTACTATATTAAACCTCTATGGTCAAAAACAAAACTAGTTCAATTTTTTAACATGTGATTATTTATTGTGCAATTTTAATATGTTTATGAAAGCATATTATTTTTTTAAACTTGTCTATCACCTGCTAACTAAATAGCAATTACCAGCAGCCAAATAATGTGTAGTGAGATTCGTGAACTTGTGGTTATGGTATTGATAATGTGAAGAAAAATAAATCATAATTAGGGGTGTTCAAAAAATCCACAGAACTGAACTGAACCACAAAACCGAACTGAACCGTTTTTAAATAACCGAACCGTTATTCATGGTTTATGAACCGAACCACATGTCATCAAACAGTTCAATAACCGAACTGAAACCATAGTTAACCAAACCATAACTTGCTGAACTGAACCGTAATTAACTACCCTTACTTATGATATGGTATTCCTTAGTTATGTTGGAACTTTAGATCAATTTTTATATTTTCTCCGAATTGATTTTTTAGAACTCAAATTTATTTTAAATCCGTGTATACTTTGTGTTTTGACAGAAACGCATTATACCGTTTTGTGCCCTAATTAGTGTTTTTGTTTAACTTAGATAATAGTTAAAACCATGGATAAAAATGGATATGTGCCGATCGATTGTCAAAAGAGTACGAGAATGGGGTATTAGAGTTCGTTAAGTTTGCTGTTGAACACGCTGAAGACCCGAATAGAATGAAATGTCCTTGCTTGGGTTGTTGTTATGTAGGTCGGGTTGACGCAGATGGATTGAAATCGCATTTACTAATGCGCGGAATTGATCGAAGTTATACGTGTTGGATATTTCATGGTGAGAAAAGCATCGAGAATGTTGAACCGGGGGTGAAAAGTAATGCGACCTATGTTTCATACGACAATGCCACGGATACATATGATTGTGATCGAGTCGTATATTAGAAACGATCGAGATGAAAATACTACAACGGATGAATCATATATCAGAAAAGATCATGATGAGGGAATTTGGATCAATCCCTCCGTCCGCGTTCTTAAGAGACAAGTAATTCAGAATCCAACCAAGAAAAGAAAGAGATGTTAGTGAAAGAGGTAATATATATTCCTCCATACCTGTTAACACTTAGCAAACTTCTAATAAATGATATATTTGTCATTTTATATACTCAATTGATATTTGTCATTTTATATACTGAATAGATATTTGGAATTATATATTTGGAATTAAATATTTGTCATTAGATACTAATGTTTTTCTTTATTACAGGTTAGATGGCTAGTAACGAGGAGCACCCACACGATGATTCTATTAATGATCGAGACAATGATGGAGGAAAATCTAGTAAGGGAGTGGAAAAAGAAATTAAAAGAGGAAAAACTATTATGAAGAATATCATTCGTGATAGAGATAGAGGTATAAAATACGATGTGCATTGGAGTCCAAATGACCAATTAATTGAGCCTAACGGTTCTAAATTGACAAGTTACATTGGTACAATTGTAAGGAGAGAAATTCCAATAACTTGTGATGAGTGGAGAGATGATAAGCTGGATGATGCTAAAAACAAAATCTGGAGTGAGATATAAGTACTTTAAATTATGTCTTTAAATTACGATTATGTACTTTAAATTATGTCTTTAAATTACTTATACTAACGCACTTTGTGTATGTTTTTTGTAGAGGTCTTTCAACATTGATGACACAAGAAAAGATTATTGTCTTGGATTGGCCGACAAAATACTAAGAGAGTTTAGAACATATTTAAACAGAAAATATCTTAGAGATGCCGAAATTTTTTTTGTTGATGCAGAGCGTCCAGCAGAATATGCAAATGTGATTTCAGTTAAAGAATGGGATGTTTTTAAAGCCAAACGGAAAACCCCAAAATTTTAGAGTGTAAGTGACGTAAATCGTCAAAGAGCATCATCTCCCGCATATCCATACAAAAAAGGGCGTTTGGGATATGCACGATTAGAACAAAAAATAGTAAGTATTTACAAATTGCAATGATATACTTGTTCATCAAGAGTTATAACTGAGCTTGTTTTTTGTGTTAATGTGTAGTTAAAAGAGGAGAGTAGTTCTGAAACATCTCTTCCGGAGCATGTTTTGTGGAAGGCTGCCCGTGTGGGTAAGGATGGAGTTCTTAAAGAAGATGTACAACAAATTATTGAAAAATGCGTAAGTATAACATCAATTCTAATTAAATCAAAATTTTATTAACATATAGTATTCATGTTTTTCCAATATTCATATGAATTTCAGGAGAGTCTGTCTCAGTCTACATCTCCACTAGATGATTGCAGGAGCATACTTAGTCGAGCATTAGATGTTCGTGAGTATTCTGGTCGGGTGAGGGGTAAAGGACATGGGGTTACTCCAAGATCCTTGAAAAAGAACAACCCAAAGACAAAATATGCTAGCAATAAAGAACTGCAGGCAAGGTTGGATGCATTAGAAGTTGAAGTTCTTGAATTGAGGAAGGAAAAAGCAAGACAGTACCAATCAAAAAGGGAAGCTTCGGGTGTTAAAGAAACTAGTGACATAGCTAGTGTCAATTGTGCAGCTCAACCGAGTATTCCCGAGGTACTTACATATATTATTATGAAATTAAATTAGTGTAATTTATTTAACTGATATATATATATACACATTAACGATGTCATATTTATTATTGATTTTAGGGCATTTCACCTTGTCAACTCTTTTTAGAGACACCGACTTATCGCATGGTTGGCAAGGGAAAAGTCCATAACACTCTGGGAGAAGTACTTCATCATAAACCGCTCCCTTCTGGATATTTGAAAGTGTCGATTGATATTGCTTTAGAGGAGGGTGCGTTATTACCAATCCCAGATGAAGTTTCGGATGCAAAATTGGTGGGAGAGGCAATAGGAGCGTTTGTTGCATGGCCGTCAAGACTCGTTCGCATAGATGATGAGGTATAATTAAAACCGTTATGAACCTTTTAGTACTCAAATTTTTTACATTCGTTTTACTTACATTTTTTTGCATGGTAATGTTAGACTCCTACAAAACCCAAACCAAAAGATAAAGGGATTACGCGGCCAAAGGAGTCAGTGACAACAAAAAAACAGGTACAACACAATTATATGATATTTATGCTTAGATAATGTTAATTTGTCGTCCTATACTTGACCACTCTAATTTTATGATATTTAGATTATTCCTGCTAAAGAGATTGAAGCTGTAAGTAGGGGTAAGGAGCCTGTAATTAGCAACATTCCCACAGAAACAAAGAGTGTTGCTAAGAGGACCGGGGCTAGAAAGAAAACTATTTCACAATATAGGTCGTGCCTTCAGACATATATAAGCTTCACAACTATTTCGCAAGGTGATACTTCTCTTATACCCCTGGATGAAGGGATTTATGGTTCTGAAGGCATGACATCAATTGGTAAGGAGGATTTGGAAGAAGTTTTTGGACACTTGACATTAGGCATCGCTGTTATCAATACATACATCAGGTATACTCCAATCAACTTTGTTTAATTAATTGCAGAATTTATTTACTCATTTCAATGAATAATTAATGTTAATGATGTTTTTATTTAAGGTTTCTGTATGACAAGTTGATTCGCCCGCGTGGATTGGAGTCCAGATTCGCTTTCATAAATCCCAATGTTGTCCATGCAGGGTCAATCATCTCAAAACCAGATGAAGTAATAGCATTTGTGCTCAGTTTATTTATGGCCAGCAAAGATACAAAAAAATTGTTCTTTTTACCATATAATACTGGCCCCAAGTAAGATTTTCATTCTAAATTTCCTCTATTATAATTTTTCGTTTTTTAACGTTGTGCAGAAAATTTCCATCTAACCTTTGTTTAATATTCCAGTGGACACTGGTTATTGGTTGCAATTAATCCTGTGAGAGAAATTGTATATTATCTGGATTCATTGGGCAATGATTAGACAACATACCCAGATATGAAGAAGACGATTGACACGTAAGTGAGATTGTTCCAAAATATTACTGTGTATATTTAATTATTTATGTGCGATAGTTCTAAATATTCGTTATTATTTTATTATAGCATTCTACAAAGTTTTCGAGCACAAAGAGATATTCAAGTACCAAGGAGTAGAGTCAACAATATTTCTTGGATCAAAGTGGAGGTATAGATTTTCACAATTTTGATTATATAGCGATGATACTTGATAAAACAAGTTAAGGTGTATATCTTGATGTATATCCGTATTTTATTTCCATGTGTAGTGTCCTCGTCAGCGTAATGGTGTAGATTGCGGTTATTTTATGTTGAGGTTTATGAAAGAAACTATTCTTTTGGACCGATTAGAGATTCCATCTACGGTATGAATTTCTAACTTAGGAATTATTTTAATATTTCTCATAAAATGACTTAGTATTTTAATTAAATCATACTATGTTATATTATCATGTAGTACTTTGATGAATTCAAGTGTGCTTCATACTCAAAAGATCAATTGGATAAACTTATGGAGGATTGGTGCCAATTTGTTATGGAGTTGAGAGTTTTATTATAAGGTATAACTTTGAGTTTTGAGAATATAATATATGTCGTTATAGTTGTGTTACAATATTATTGTTTTTGTTGTTGTTATTTGGTAACTTGTATAAATTTTGATTTTTTGATTTTGTTTTAGGTTATATAGGTGCAGCTCGATGTAGAAGATAGAGTTATTTTGTAATTCATTGTTGATTTTGTTTCATTGTTGTATATACTAATGTTGTTGTTGTGTATATTGTGCAAAAAGGATTTAAGAGATGAATATTGATGTTGTTATAATATTGTTTCATTGTGGTATATTGATATTGTTGTTGTTTAAAATATTATTATGAAGCTATAAATTCTGGTGCAAAAATAGTGAGATTAAATTTGATAGGCAGCGTTTTGTTTTAAATGAAAAAAAAATTATATTTAAAAAAATAATAAGGAAAAGCGCTGCTAAAGGGGGGGAATAGACAACGCTTTTAATGAGAAGCGCTGTCTAAAGTGTTAGAAAAAAATTATATTAAAAAAATAATAAGGAAAAGCGCTGCTAAAGGGGGGGGGGGGGGGGGGGGGAATAGACAGCGCTTTTAATGAAAGTGATGTCTAAAGTGATTGAAAAAAATATATATTAAAAAATAATAAGGAAAAGCGCTGCTAAAGGGGGGGAATAGACAACGCTTTTACCAAGTGCTGTCTAAAGTTCCACATTAAAAGCGTTGTCTAAAGTGTAAGCGCTGCTAAAGGGGCTGCTAAAGGGGGGTACCTATAGCAGCGCTTTTGAAATTACATAAGCGTTGTCTATACCTTTAGCAACGGAGGTTTTAGCAGCACTTTTAAGCGCTGTTAAAGGCCTAAAAAAGCGCTGTCTAATCTCTTGTTTGGCATAGTGCTTGCACACAAGCACCCTTAGGGTTTCTCCACTTGGTTGCCTAAAACAAAAAATGGCCATGTTACACGTGCAAAGTATCTTGGCAAAACAAAACAAATATAAGATCATAGTCCCTCGATGACGCTATTCAAAAGTTGCCTTACAAAATGATCTTGGTCCCTTAAAATGCTAAGATACTTTGCAAACATTGCTAATCATGGCTATACGATGACCCACGTCCATCCCGTTTACATCCAAAGATATGGTTGCTTACTGTGATCGGTGGATCTGGAACTGACTGTTTAACGCTGGTTCGCGAAATGTCGCGGAAGCAAGAGTCGCCACCGTCTTTTATTTTCTCCAAATGGAAAGGACAAAAGCACAGAAAAATTCCTTAAAGAGATAGTTTCTCGGTTCGGGAGGTAGGTTATAGAAAGGGAAGGTGTTAGCACCCTTTCTATCCATGGTTATCCATGGGCTCTTAGATACTTGCTCATTGTGTTTTCAAAAATGGTTTGTTTGCTTTTCAACTGTGGGTTTTAAAAAAGTTTCTTTGAAAATTTCAGTTCGACTCTTGTATCGGTCCTCAAGAGTGTTTGAAAAGTTGCTTTCGAAAGCTTTTTGAAAAGGTGTCGGTGTGAAAAGTATTTTTGATTTTGTTTTTGAAATTAGAGCAAGTATCTACGAGAACCTACCTACCCTAAGGAATTTGTCTGTGTAAATGTCCTTTAAAGTAGTGCCATCCCACCATTGAGAGGTAGGTAGCACCACCGTTGGAGGTGTTCGGGTCAATTCGAAGGTTCGGGACATGGTGATCACCGGAGCAATGGGAAGACACCTTAGAAGCTACCCTCATGCCAGGTTCCCGGATCATGAGGACTTACTAAGACATCCTCTACTCGACGATCACCTTTCGAGGCAAGGCAACAGTGAGGCGTACCCTAGGGGTGGTGTGTGATTTGTGTGTTGTTTTCAAGTATTTTTGTCTTTTGTCATGTTATTAGTTATCTAGCGTTTTTTTTTAATTTTGTCATTCATTCTTGCATGCATTTATTTAACAGTTAAAAATTGCGAGAAATATAAAGTTCCTAAACTATTACAAAGGCGCGGGTCCACATCGCCAAATTAAACCAGGACCCGATTTGACATAAAATAAAGAAATAAAATGCGGGAAATATAAAATGTCCGAGTTACATGGCTTGAGCAATTACATAATATTTGAAAGAAAATAAATGTGCGAAAGAAATAGAAATAGAACGTTCGAGGGCGTTGGACCCTTTAAAGAAATTAAATGAAATTAAAAATTAATTAATTATTTAATAAAAGGAAAGAAATGTTTTTTAGTTTTTTGTATTTATGAAATAAAGAAAATTAAAATTAAAAGAAACTCTAATTCTAAGTTTTTTTAATTATTAATGAAAATATTAAAGTTTAACCTAATTTACTAAATATTTAATGTACATGTTTATTTACAAAAATATTTAATAATTAATAACAATAATAATAAGAAAAAATTATTTATTAAAAAGATGATGAAAAGTTAAAAAAACCTAATTTCTACATATTTTAACTTATTAAAAAAAATATTAAAGTTCTGAAACCTAAATTAACTAAGTTAATTATTAAAGTTTATTTACAAAAAATAATGGTGAAATTAATATTAATAACAATAAACATTTTTAGTTTCTGATTTTTTTATTATGAAAATTATTTTATGGAATTAAAAGAAAACAATTAAAAAAACAATTAAAAGAATAAAAAGGAAAATCAAATAAAAAAATAAAAATGATGCAAACCATGGGGGTGTCTGGCCCTTTTTGGAGGTGAATTGGAGTGGTTTGGCCATGTATTGGTGTCATGCATAAGTTTTTCTACTGTGGCCATTTGGCTTTTGGCTTTTGGCCATTTGGCTTTTGGCCTCAACGTTCCTTAATCTTCTCAGGATGTCTGTCTCGCCACGTATTGGGGTCATGTGTAAAATGTTTTGTTTTGGCCATTTGGCTTTTGGCTTTTAGCCATTTGGCTTTTGGCCTCAACGTTCCTTAATGAACCTGCATGAGATCCTGTCTAAATCTGCAGTGTTGAATCTCACGAACACATTAGATAAAATCAAAAAATGCAAATAAAACCAATATATGAAGAAATTTAATGTTTAGGCACAATATGGCATGTATGAATGATTATACCCTTTTTGATCATGGAGATCAAATCAACCTTACCCTTACTGGAAATGGGATCATGGAGATCAAGCCAGCCTTACCCTTACTGAAGAAGTAATAAGATGTTGGTTTGTAGCTGAGATGGCTTTGTTTGTAGTGAGAGAGGAATTTGTAGTAAGGATTTCAAGGTTTTAGGTTTCTTGAAAGAATTTGATATTCTAACAGTATTGTGGCAAGGTTTTTTTTCTCTCTTCTTTTCTCCTCTCTCTTTTTTTTCTCTCTTTTTCTCCTTCTTTTTTTCTCCTTCTTTTTTTCTGTGATAAGAAGGTGATTATATAGTGGAAATTAGGGTAAAGAAAATGGGCTTTGAATGTGCAATTGGGCCTCCAATATTCACTTGAATTCGTCACTTTCCAGGCTAAATCGCAGGGACTTAAGTGCATTTTTTGAAGTTGAAATGTGAAAACAAAATGTAGCCGACATCGAGAACTAACTCCTGTCCGAAAATCGACTCAATCGGATAAACGGTGAATTAGTTATGAATTTTTGAAGTTTCAGCTCAGACAAACTTATTTTGGGCTCCAGTGTCGGCTCTGACACGTTCTTCAATAAAAAACTGGTATTGATCGGTGCATAATTTGGTCTCGACTTTTGAAGCAAAGTTGTAGATCTATGAGTCAGTGACCTTGTGTAAAAATATGAGTCCAATCCGATAAAAATTGACCGAGTTATGAATTTTCGAAGTTTCGGCTCAGATGAAATAATATTCAGCATTCAGGATTTTCAGCGTGTCACGCACTCTGAGCAAAAAACGAAGGCCTTTTGAATACCGTTTGAACTCAATACCTTCTATGAAAATGTAGCCAACTCAATTTGTGAAATTTTGGCACCGGAACCAGCTCGATACGATGAAAATCGACCAAGTTATGATTTTTTGAACATGACGCAAATAAACTTCTGTCACAAATTTCTGCACGAAAATACTTGATAAATCCACATTTTTGAAGACCTTCTGATCGAAATTGGCTTCCAGCCGTGAGAGATGAAAACGTAGATAATGTCAAGACGGAATTTTGGCCACCGGAACGGGTTCAAAACGAGCCACGATCTTCAAGTTATGAATTTTTTAGCGCGTAAAAATTGCACTTTCAGCACACTTTTTCACTATATCTCTTCAAGAAAACTCACACATTCGGATACCTTCTTTAAAGAATTGACTCTTGAGCCGAACCTGAATTTAAGAATACGTTATCAGAGATATCTTGGCGAAAGAATACCTGAATATGACGCGCCAGGTTGGACTTGTGAATTTTTCTTGAAACATTTTTTGAGAAATATAGGAGGGCAAATTTTGGGATACAACAGTTGCCCCTGTTCAATCTTCTTAAACCTGAGGATGCAGATTGGCTGACGTGCCTTTCGTAATCTGAGGGTGGAAGATGATTGAACACTAGAGTGCCCAGAAATTTGCGCTCACATAGTAGCAGTGCGATGATGGAATGGGCTTATAGATGCCATTTAGAGGTTGCTGGATAGGATGATGGGCTTATAAATGCCATCTGGATGTTGATCGCGTAAGAGATTCCTTAGCGAGAACTTGCGTACCTGTAAAACAGAAAATGATTACCTGACATGTTGCAGGAGCTGATTTTCAGATGCTTGGTATAGATGTGTCCTGACTGGTTACAGGAGCTGGATCTGGAGCTTCAAACGGTGATGAATGAACCAGGGATGGTTACTACCTTAGCATGAATGGTAAGAGAACCTTGGGTGACTTTAACTTCAACAACGCTCGTTGAGAAAATCTTGGTGGGGATTACCATCTTCGCAGTATCGGGAAGAGGACCATAGACAATTATAATCTGAAAGGAATTATCACCTCACTCACCGTCGGAGAGGGAACCATGGGAAAAGGAATTATCACCTCACTCACCGTCGGAGAGGGAAACATCTGAAAAGGACTTACCACCTCACTCACCGTCGGAGAGGGAACCATAGGAGACTATCACCTCACTCACCGTTGGAGAGGGAAACATCTGAAAAGGACTTACCACCTCACTCACCGTCGGAGAGGGAACCATATGAGACTATCACCTCACTCACCGTCGGAGAGGGAAACATCTGAAAAGGACTTACCACCTCACTCACCGTTGGAGAGGGAACCATATGAGACTATCACCTCACTCACCGTCGGAGAAGGAAACATCTGAAAAGGACTTACCACCTCACTCACCGTTGGAGAGGGAACCATAGGAGACTATCACCTCACTCACCGTCGGAGAGGGAAACATCTGAAAAGGACTTACCACCTCACTCACCGTCGGAGAGGGAACCATAGGAGACTATCACCTCACTCACCGTCGGAGAGGGAAACATCTGAAAAGGACTTACCACCTCACGCACTGTCGGAGAGGGGACCATAGGAACCTAAATAACTTCTACTGAGTCTTCATCAGAAAAATCTGTTGGGAGTCGATTTAGCTGGACTAGAGAAGGCCTTGGACGGGATAACAACAGAGAATCTTAGGGTCGATTAACTGAACCGGTCTAGCTCTTGAAATGTCTTCAACTGGAATAAGTGTCAGAACGTCGCCATATCTGGTTCATATCTGGACTATATCTGGAAGGAAATCTGGAAGCAGCATCAGAACGTCACCATATCTGGTTTACATCTGAAACTATATCTGGAAGGAAATCTGGAAGCAGTATCAGAACGTCATCATCTCTAGTTTACATCTGAAACTATATCTGGAAGGAAATCTGGAAGCAGTATCAGAACGTCACCATATCTGGTTTACATCTGAAACTATATCTGGAAGGAAATCTGGAAGCAGTATCAGAACGTCACCATATCTGGGTCATATCTGAAACTATATCTAGAAGGATATCTGGAAGCAGTATCAGAACGTCGCCATATCTGGGTCATATCTGAAACTATATCTAGAAGGAAATCTGGAAGCAGCATCAGAACGTCACCATATCTGGGTCATATCTGAAACTATATCTAGAAGGAAATCTGGAAGCAGCATCAGAACGTCACCATATCTGGGTCATATCTGAAACTATATCTAGAAGGAAATCTGGAAGCAGTATCAGAACGTCGCCATATCTGGGTCATATCTGAAACTATATCTAGAAGGAAATCTGGAAGCAGCATCAGAACGTCACCATATCTGGGTCATATCTGAAACTATATCTAGAAGGAAATCTGGAAGCAGTATCAGAACGTCGCCATATCTGGGTCATATCTGAAACTATATCTAGAAGGAAATCTGGAAGCAGTATCAGAACGTCACCATCTCTGGGTCATATCTGAAACTATATCTAGAAGGAAATCTGGAAGCAGCATCAGAACGTCACCATATCTGGGTCATATCTGAAACTATATCTAGAAAGAATTGCGATAGTTGATAGTAATCATTTTTGTATTGATCTTTTTCCTGAAAAGCCAAAACATAATTGTATGCAAAGTCATGATGCATGAACTGTATGTCTTCAAAATTAATGAGATTCGTGTAGTATGATGCATATGCATGCTATAATGTATGAAGATGTGATGTTTATGAATGTATTTTTGTCTAAGAAAATAAATCCTTGACGGGTGCCGGGAAGTCACTCCTGGGCTGATGTTGAAGAATAGGTTTTGCTTCCGCCGGGGATGATAGTTGCAAGAATTCCGATAGGAGAAGATAACTCTATTGGGGAATAAACTTGGCGAATGGGTTACTCTGCGGGGAGACAAATACTCTAGTAATCTTGCTGGGGAGCAATACTCTGTGGGGAGAGAGACACTCTGTTGATTGTTGATAGTAACTTGCTGAGGATATCCTTGTTGTTGGAAGTGTTGATGGACTTCGCCGGGGATATGAAGGCTTCGTTGACGACGCTCTTTCCGTGGCTTTTGGCTGAGGATAACCCAGTTATATCCTGTTAAGGAAATAACTCTTTAAATAAAGCCGGACGACGCGTTCGTGCTCTGCGAGGGGATAAGCTTCCAGAATCTACTGGGGATAAGCTCACTGCTTGGGGATATGTGGATTCCAACCTTCCTGGGGAAACTGGATTGGACTCTTTTTGGGGGAGACTTTGAACTGTAATTTTGTAAGTTGACAGAGGGAACATATGTAGGGTTGCCTGCTGATGAGCTCGTGTAAAACCGCATCTGAAATGGAGAAGGAACCTGTGTAGGGTTACTTTGATGACGAGTTCGTGTTAAACTGTATCTGAAATGGAGAAGGAACCTGTGTAGGGTTACTTTGATGATGAGTTCGTGTAAAACTGCGTTCTTGGAAAGGGAGAACCTGTGTAGGGTGTCCGGGTGACGAGTCCATGTAAAACTGCATCTTGAAGAGGGGGAACCGGTGTAGGGTTGCTTGGTGAGGTAAGTTCATGTAAAACTTCTTGATGAACCGGGGTGAGGTTATCTTGAACTAAATCCATGTAAGACTTCTGGAGGAACCGGGGTTAGGTTACCTTGGGGTAAATCCACGTGAGATTTCTTGACGAACCGGGGTAAGGTTACTGGAGACGAGTCCATGTGAGACTTCTGGGGGAACCGGGGTTAGGTCATCTGGATAAGTTTGTGTAAAAACTTCTTGATGAACCGGGGTTAGGTCATCTTGGGATAGGTCCATGTGAGACTCTTGGAGGAACCGGGGTTAGGTTACTTGGATAAGTTTGTGTAAAAACTTCTCGATGAACCGGGGTTAGGTCATCTTGAGATAGGTCCATGTAAGACTTCAGGAGGAACCGGGGTTAGGTTACTTGGATAAGTTCGTGTAAAAACTTTTTGATGAACCGGGGTTAGGTCATCTTGTGGAGGAGGAGTCTGTGTATGACTTTGTCTGAAGGTTGAGAAGAAACCGGTGTTGGGTTGCATGATTTTGATTAAGTGGATGATTGTCCTGTTTGGTCTCGGATGTTAACCCACGATCTGGAATTTGTAAAGGTAGATGGTAATCATCCTTATGTTGATCTTTCCTTTGTACTTTGGTTGACAGAGCAATTGGATCGCCTGGATAACTCATTATTGCCCCTGCTTCGGAGGTGAGGGAAGAGGATACCTGTGTGGGTGATTGACAAATCTTCGGGTAGACAAGTGATGAGATGCCGGAACATAGTCATACGCTTTGATCCCTAACTTTTGCCTGGACCGCCCTTTCGGGTTTTCAGTCCACCGGGATACCCATTTTTGCCCAAGCCGCCCTTTCAGGTTTTCGACTTGCCGGGTGTACATATTTTTTCATTTCATCCCTTCATTTTGCCCGAACCCTTTTGATCCACCGGGAAGCCCTTATTTTTGCCTAGGTATATCAACCTAGCGGGTCTTTGATTTTGCGTAGTATCTTTTCGACTATGTCCACGCTCTCAGAATGTAGGGAGTTGCCCCTGTTGGAAGTATTTTGCCATGCCCCAGATAATGGGCAATGCTCCTACTGTGCCCCTTGATTGGAGGTACTTTTGTTCACAAGGTGTTCATCGTGCGAATTTCCCTGCTGTTCAAACAAATAGTCATATGCAAACAAGGTTATTTTAAGGATGCAAAAGCCTATGTCTGTCTTGAATTTTGAAAATGCATTTTTTGTAATACAGTGCGGTGTCAACTCAAGATTTTACATCAAACCTTCAGGAGTCAGGATACCTTCGTAACAGTATGCTTTCGAACTAACCCATGCTTCAGCTAGGACTTTTAAGGGTTGTATCGTGGCCTGGTTCACGGTTTAAGAAACAAAGGATAAAGGCTCAAATTATTTGTACCCACCCGCTCTTCGTGATGTTCTTCCAACCTAGACACAGCTTATCGTGCGTTAGACCTTGTTCGAGTCTTTGCTTTGATTTTCCGGTGACGGTTCAAACATTGATGATTTATTCTGACTAGGCAGTCATTTTTTGTTGAGGGTTTGTGAGACCTCTTTCTTGATTTTTGTTATCCCTTTCTTTTTTTGCCTGAACTGTTTCCTTTTTGGAATTACAGTCAGCGGGATGCCCCAGTTTCATAAGTCCCCTTTATAGGTTTTGACTTAATGGGTTTTTGTTTTGAAAGATAATGACTGCCTTTCTTTATTGATTCTTCAGAACCATCACTATCTTTTGTTTTGTAAGGACCCCTTTGGTGCCATTCGTTATGCACTTGGATCAACTGAGAGAACTACCCTGCCCCAGGTTATGATTAAGGGTTTTAAATTTCGAAAAGAAAAACTCCTACTTCTTTGGCTCAGATGGGTTGACGAGGGATTATCATCCTTATAACTCCAGTGTTTGGGAATTGAAACAATGCCTGTACCTCATCAGCGGGGTCTGTTCAAAAGCATACTGTAAAGATAGCGGTATCGTTTTCGTCATCCTCCCTCAAGAGGTTTAGAATTTTCAATTAAGAGTTGACCATCGCAAAAAATATGGAAATAATTTGCATTTAGTGAATACGAATATATTGTTTTAGAACAGACATATGCGATGCATTAATGAGATAACAATGTTTAACATGAGTAAATGTTTGAACAAAAAAAAAACTGCAACTTGAACATTCGAATGAACAAAAGTTTTCTAGTCTCCGGATTTGTCACTTCAAATGGTGAACCTTGGAAGGATGATAGAAAAATTCAGCCTGACCATCTTGTGTGAACTCCAATGCCCCTTCATCAATCAGGTCCTGGATCTTGTTTTTCAAGCTCCAACAATCATCTATAGTATGCCCCGGGCTGTCAGAGTGATAAGCGCAGCGGGCGTTGGGGTTATACTTCGGTGACGTTGTATTTTGGTTCTTCGGAGCTTCTTTTAGAGTTACCAGCTTGGTCTCCAGCAATTGTGGCAATATCTGGGATAGGGTCATGCTGAGCCGAGTGAACTGCCTTCTCTCGCTCTTTTGTTGGTTGCGATGTTGAATTTGTGACACTGGAGCCATTTGAGGAGCTCTCCCCTTACCTCCTTGTCTCAAAGGTGGTTGAACAATGACTGACTTTTTACCCTTAGAATTTTGCCCCAGTTGGTTACCCTGAAGCAGTTGGTTGACGAGAAACCAGAGCTCATCTTGTCTTTGAGCTAACCCTTGAATGGCAGTCACCTGCCCCAGCATCTGGACCCTCAATGCATCCACCTCAGCTTGTAGGTGTTCCAGCTTTTCATCCTCAGCACTGTTCCTGACGAAGGTCTCCATGAGAAGTGTTCTTAGCTCCTCCTGCCCCTTGGATAGATTCAGGAGGATTTCCCCGAACCGAGTCTCTTGAGCAAGAAAGTCCTGATTATCTTGTTGAGCCATTGCTGAAATAAACAGCGGGAAAGGTAAGTGACCTGCAACAAGGATACTCGTTATGCAATGATGAGTATGACATGCATGTAATGTTTTCAAGGACCTCGCGGGGTAAACAAGAAAATTTGTTAGCATTTGGAACCGGTAGCTTGATTGAAGGCACTGCATATTGTTGAGAGTCCTTCTTCAAGGGTCAAAGGCTCACCATATCCAGTGGGTCATAGCCTCTGACAGCCTTGGCTAGAGGAAAATAAATCCCCTTTGCCCCTTGCTAGACATTTTGTTCATCATGACCTGCATCACAAGCCCTTGAGATCCTTGAAATGGGTTAAGATGTATGCAATGGTATGATGTTATGGTATGCATGGGGTAATGTAGGTAAACCATGTTACGAGTCCCAATTAAGGACTGCAAACCAAAACCTGCAAGAAACTCGGTAAAACCTGTCATGAGTCCCAATTAAGGACTAAAACAAACCCTGCAAGAAACTCGGTAAACCTGTCATGAGTCCCAATTAAGGACTAAAACAAACCCTGCAAGAAACTCGGTAAACCTTGTTATGAGTCCTAGTTGAGGACTAAAAACAAAAACCTGCAAGAAACTTAGTAAGCCTTGTTATGAGTCCTAGTTAAGGACTATGAACAAAACCTGCAGGAAATTAAGTAAACCCTGTTATGAGTCCTAGTTAAGGACTATAAACAAAACCTGCAAGAAGTTCATGTGTCAGATAAAGCATGCCAGTAGTCAAGTTGGAAGGCACACAAGTCACACAAGAGAAACCCTTAGAGTTCAGGCCAGCATGGGGTCTGGGTATTACCCTCTTGAAGTTGGTGGGTTCAACCTGTCCTATTAGAAGTAACCGGGTTCTAAGGGTCCCAATATCACGGGATTGCTTTCATTGTTCATCGTTTCGATTTAGCCACTGATCTGGCGACCGAAATATTCCAGGAAAGCAACCCTCAATTGAGTGTAGTATCGAGTATCAACCAACCTCGGACTGCACCAAAGTCAGTTATCTCACTACCCTAAAGAGGCCAAGATAGTTCAATTAAGGTTCCTAAGGTCTGTTGATGCTTCACGACACCACGCGGAGGCCCCGTACTCTCCTTGACTGAACTCAAGGGTTACCGGTACACACCAAAGTGCCACATCAACGTAGCAGACTGTTTCAACCATGTCGGTATACCCCGCACAGTTCCCTCACAGCCTTGTTGCTACTTTCTAAGAAGGTATCCCCAGATCCGGGTTAGGATCTATAGAACTCCCAAGACAGTCCCACAATTTAAAGCAAACAAGGAAAGCAATTGAAAACACAGTTATGAACTATCCCTAAGGTACACCTCACTTTATAAAGAATCCCCAGCAGAGTCGCCAGTTCTGTGATCGGTGGATCTGGAACTGACTGTTTAACGCTGGTTCGCGAAATGTCGCGGAAGCAAGAGTCGCCACCGTCTTTTATTTTCTCCAAATGGAAAGGACAAAAGCACAGAAAAATTCCTTAAAGAGATAGTTTCTCGGTTCGGGAGGTAGGTTATAGAAAGGGAAGGTGTTAGCACCCTTTCTATCCATGGTTATCCATGGGCTCTTAGATACTTGCTCATTGTGTTTTCAAAAATGGTTTGTTTGCTTTTCAACTGTGGGTTTTAAAAAAGTTTCTTTGAAAATTTCAGTTCGACTCTTGTATCGGTCCTCAAGAGTGTTTGAAAAGTTGCTTTCGAAAGCTTTTTGAAAAGGTGTCGGTGTGAAAAGTATTTTTGATTTTGTTTTTGAAATTAGAGCAAGTATCTACGAGAACCTACCTACCCTAAGGAATTCGTCTGTGTAAATGTCCTTTAAAGTAGTGCCATCCCACCATTGAGAGGTAGGTAGCACCACCGTTGGAGGTGTTCGGGTCAATTCGAAGGTTCGGGACATGGTGATCACCGGAGCAATGGGAAGACACCTTAGAAGCTACCCTCATGCCAGGTTCCCGGATCATGAGGACTTACTAAGACATCCTCTACTCGACGATCACCTTTCGAGGCAAGGCAACAGTGAGGCGTACCCTAGGGGTGGTGTGTGATTTGTGTGTTGTTTTCAAGTATTTTTGTCTTTTGTCATGTTATTAGTTATCTAGCGTTTTTTTTTAATTTTGTCATTCATTCTTGCATGCATTTATTTAACAGTTAAAAATTGCGAGAAATATAAAGTTCCTAAACTATTACAAAGGCGCGGGTCCACATCGCCAAATTAAACCAGGACCCGATTTGACATAAAATAAAGAAATAAAATGCGGGAAATATAAAATGTCCGAGTTACATGGCTTGAGCAATTACATAATATTTGAAAGAAAATAAATGTGCGAAAGAAATAGAAATAGAACGTTCGAGGGCGTTGGACCCTTTAAAGAAATTAAATGAAATTAAAAATTAATTAATTATTTAATAAAAGGAAAGAAATGTTTTTTAGTTTTTTGTATTTATGAAATAAAGAAAATTAAAATTAAAAGAAACTCTAATTCTAAGTTTTTTTAATTATTAATGAAAATATTAAAGTTTAACCTAATTTACTAAATATTTAATGTACATGTTTATTTACAAAAATATTTAATAATTAATAACAATAATAATAAGAAAAAATTATTTATTAAAAAGATGATGAAAAGTTAAAAAAACCTAATTTCTACATATTTTAACTTATTAAAAAAAATATTAAAGTTCTGAAACCTAAATTAACTAAGTTAATTATTAAAGTTTATTTACAAAAAATAATGGTGAAATTAATATTAATAACAATAAACATTTTTAGTTTCTGATTTTTTTATTATGAAAATTATTTTATGGAATTAAAAGAAAACAATTAAAAAAACAATTAAAAGAATAAAAAGGAAAATCAAATAAAAAAATAAAAATGATGCAAACCATGGGGGTGTCTGGCCCTTTTTGGAGGTGAATTGGAGTGGTTTGGCCATGTATTGGTGTCATGCATAAGTTTTTCTACTGTGGCCATTTGGCTTTTGGCTTTTGGCCATTTGGCTTTTGGCCTCAACGTTCCTTAATCTTCTCAGGATGTCTGTCTCGCCACGTATTGGGGTCATGTGTAAAATGTTTTGTTTTGGCCATTTGGCTTTTGGCTTTTAGCCATTTGGCTTTTGGCCTCAACGTTCCTTAATGAACCTGCATGAGATCCTGTCTAAATCTGCAGTGTTGAATCTCACGAACACATTAGATAAAATCAAAAAATGCAAATAAAACCAATATATGAAGAAATTTAATGTTTAGGCACAATATGGCATGTATGAATGATTATACCCTTTTTGATCATGGAGATCAAATCAACCTTACCCTTACTGGAAATGGGATCATGGAGATCAAGCCAGCCTTACCCTTACTGAAGAAGTAATAAGATGTTGGTTTGTAGCTGAGATGGCTTTGTTTGTAGTGAGAGAGGAATTTGTAGTAAGGATTTCAAGGTTTTAGGTTTCTTGAAAGAATTTGATATTCTAACAGTATTGTGGCAAGGTTTTTTTTCTCTCTTCTTTTCTCCTCTCTCTTTTTTTTCTCTCTTTTTCTCCTTCTTTTTTTCTCCTTCTTTTTTTCTGTGATAAGAAGGTGATTATATAGTGGAAATTAGGGTAAAGAAAATGGGCTTTGAATGTGCAATTGGGCCTCCAATATTCACTTGAATTCGTCACTTTCCAGGCTAAATCGCAGGGACTTAAGTGCATTTTTTGAAGTTGAAATGTGAAAACAAAATGTAGCCGACATCGAGAACTAACTCCTGTCCGAAAATCGACTCAATCGGATAAACGGTGAATTAGTTATGAATTTTTGAAGTTTCAGCTCAGACAAACTTATTTTGGGCTCCAGTGTCGGCTCTGACACGTTCTTCAATAAAAAACTGGTATTGATCGGTGCATAATTTGGTCTCGACTTTTGAAGCAAAGTTGTAGATCTATGAGTCAGTGACCTTGTGTAAAAATATGAGTCCAATCCGATAAAAATTGACCGAGTTATGAATTTTCGAAGTTTCGGCTCAGATGAAATAATATTCAGCATTCAGGATTTTCAGCGTGTCACGCACTCTGAGCAAAAAACGAAGGCCTTTTGAATACCGTTTGAACTCAATACCTTCTATGAAAATGTAGCCAACTCAATTTGTGAAATTTTGGCACCGGAACCAGCTCGATACGATGAAAATCGACCAAGTTATGATTTTTTGAACATGACGCAAATAAACTTCTGTCACAAATTTCTGCACGAAAATACTTGATAAATCCACATTTTTGAAGACCTTCTGATCGAAATTGGCTTCCAGCCGTGAGAGATGAAAACGTAGATAATGTCAAGACGGAATTTTGGCCACCGGAACGGGTTCAAAACGAGCCACGATCTTCAAGTTATGAATTTTTTAGCGCGTAAAAATTGCACTTTCAGCACACTTTTTCACTATATCTCTTCAAGAAAACTCACACATTCGGATACCTTCTTTAAAGAATTGACTCTTGAGCCGAACCTGAATTTGAGAATACGTTATCAGAGATATCTTGGCGAAAGAATACCTGAATATGACGCGCCAGGTTGGACTTGTGAATTTTTCTTGAAACATTTTTTGAGAAATATAGGAGGGCAAATTTTGGGGTACAACACTTACCAAATCAATGGTAAGGCAACAATGTCAAAGGAATAGAAAATGCACAAGAAAGACATTTGAGTAGGTAGATTACTTCTAGTTACTTGCTCCATTTCAAACAACTATCATTGTTATTTTCAAAACAAACACACACATTTCAAAACATCTTACAATCATTGAAAACATTTTCAAAAAGACAAACATCTTTGTATACATTCTTACGAACGAGAATCATTACAAAGATTGCCTAAACGAATGACCTCTTTTACAAAATACTTTCAAAAACACACAAAGCACAATTTCAAACAACAAAAGCAAGTGATCTAAGCAAGTAACTAAGAGCCCATGGAAAATAGTGAATGAAAAGAGTGCTAATACCTTCCCTTTTCATAATCTACTTCTCAAACTCAAGAAAACATCTCAAAGGTCTTTCCTGTGCTTTTTCACCTTTCCTTTTGGATAAAAGAAAAGTCGGTGGCGACTCTTGCTAACCGCAACATTTGCGACAAAACGCAAACCCTCAAGTCAGTTCTCCCACCGTATCACAATACTTAATATCAAAATTTTGATAATATCTTTCACGCCCTTACAGGTCATTATTCTATTTGTGTTATGGATTTGTGATATATCATTATTTATTATAATTCATATACTAATAATTCTTTACATTATAATTGATAGATGAACAACATTCAATCTTTGAAAAAATCATGGAAGCTATCAACAATCAAAAAGGAAGGGTGTTTTTTTACATGGTTATGAAGAGACCAGTATAACTTTCATGTGGAAAACACTATCAAGTGCACTACGTTCACAGGAAATTTTTTTCTTACTATTGCTTCAAGTGGCATAACTTCTTTATTATTGCCGGGTGGAAGAACTTCCCATTTAAAGTTCAAAATCTCTGTTCCAACACTTGACAACTCTACTTGCAATATTGACAAAAATACCAAACATTCACAATTATTTGAAGTAACTGATGTGATAATTTGGGATGAAGCACCTATGTCTCATAAGAATTGCTTTGAGGCATTGGATAAAACTCTTAAAGATGTCATGAGCATAATGGGCCTTACGAATACAATCTTTGATGGAAAAGTTATTGTTTTTGGAGGATATTTTAGACAAATTCTTCTGGTTGTTCTAAGAGAAGGGCATTCTGATATTGTACATGCATCTATATGCTCATCTTATGTGTGGGACTATTATCACGTTCTAACACTAACAAAAAATATGAGACTTCAGCAAGGAAGAGATAATACAAGTTCCAAGGAACTAGCAAAATTCTCAAAATGGATCTTAAATGTTGGGGATGGTAAGATATCTGAACCAAATGATGGATTAGTTGATATAGAAATTCCTGAAGAACTACTAATGTCCAACTTTGATGATCCTATCAAAGCTATTGTTTAAAGTACATATACTAATTTGTTGGAAAATTTATAGGATGTTGCATATTTACAAGGAAAAATAATTCTTGCCTCAACCATTGAAGTTATGGACAAAATCAATCATTATGTATTGAACATGATACCAGGTAAAAATCGTTGTCTTTATTCTATATACACACACACTTGCGCTGCATCATGTTGAATTTACCAATGTGTTAATATTTTCATTTTATTGTATCTTTTAGGAGAAGAGAAAGAGTATCCGAGTTTTGATTTAATTGATAGAACTGATACAAGTTATACATAATCGTATGAAGTTCTAACTCCATAATTAAAGTAAACTAAGAACATCAGAGCTACCAAATCATATGACCAAATTGAAGGTTGGTACCCCCATTATGCTAATGAGAAATATGGACCAAACTGATAGATTGTATAATGGAACAAGACTAATTGTTACAAGGTTAGCAAATCATGTCATTTAGGCCAAAATTATGTTTGAAAATAACATAGGTAACATTTTCTACATTCCTCGAATGTCTATGTCACATTCTGAGTCACCATGGCCATTTAAGTTGATTAGAAGACAATTTCCCATCATTGTCTCTTATGCAATGACAATCAATAAATCCCAAGGTCAGTCACTTGATCATGTCAGATTGTATTTGCCCACTCTTATTTTTAGTGATGAACAATTGTATGTTACAATTTCAAGAGTTAGGACCAAAAGTGGTCTTAAAATCTTAATACATAACAAAGATAATGCATCGTGTTTGACCACTACGAATGTTGTATACAAGAAGGTACACTTTATTAGTTAGTAATCTTTTTCAACTTTTCTTCTGTGATCCAAATTAAATATACATTATTTACTTATATGTGATAGTGCCACATACTTTAGTAACATAAATATGTTTACATGTAGATTTATAAGACTCAAATATATTAATATATTTTTAGTGACAGCCATGTTAAATCTGGTGTTTAATATTCTAATTGTCTAAATATAGATAATATTTTACTTGATTTACATTAGTTTATATTTGATATGTATGAAAGAATTTTAGAAATCATAATTAGATATATATAATATAATGTGAAAATCTAGACGAGACCCGTGCGAATTTCTTAATAGTTAAAATGGTAAAAAAATTAGAAAATTTCAAAGTTTAATGATTTTTATGTGGGGATATGGAGTACATAATCCGGAGGATGTGCCATATTAATTGCTCTATTACTCCATACGTGTCGTGATCCTAACTGCTTTGAACTGGTAATTCTAGAGCAGCTTCTGTAGTTTTTCTTTTTGGAAACTTCGGTCCATTTATTTCCAAAAAAAAAAGGGAAAATATTACGATATGGTAAATGCTAAAAGAGAAAAACCGCGTTTGAAGAGTATAGAGTGTAGAAACTGAATTACTATAATATAAACATCATCACCATCATCACATTAATCAATTTCATAATCGTTTTCGCATCAAAATTTGGGGATTTTTCGAAATCCAATTAGGGTTTTCGTTTTTCAGCTACGTGACTTGTCGCTAAGAACTTCACTGGTTATCTCTGTTTCGTTATCGTTTCTTCGCGAAATCACGGAATTGAAGAGCGGAATTTCGTTCCTCAGAATCAAACCTGGGGAGTGACGGTTCTGGTTTTGATCCTCGCTCCTTGTGCTATCATCTCGTTCGTTTCGTGCGTTCTTTCATGGCAGATAACATGGAAATCGATTCTCCAGTTGAATCGCAATCCCTCAGTCCCCGAGATCGAGTCATTCAGGTAGTACATCGTTTTTTTCGATCCTGAATGCTTCTTATTGAAATTTACAGTCTCTGTTGCTTGATCACTGTATAACTGTTCAATTTCTTCATTGATGATCAGAAATGAACTGTTATTGATATTATTTTGAGTGACTTTTTGGTTGTTGATATTATTTTTTAGTTTTAGGGTTTGGATGTTTTAATATTGAGATTGAAATGTATGTTTGATTTGTGGTTTGGTATGGTTTTCAGAGGCTTGTGAAGTTTGGGGTTCCTGAGGAGCAGCTTGACCAACCTGGTTTGGTTGCTTTTGTTCAAGAGAAGAGGTTTTTGATAGATGATGTAGTGTATGCTATATTACCTACTGATGATGAACTAGATGAAGAATCGCAAGGTTCAAAGAAGATGTTTAAGGAGAGCTTGGTGTGGTTGCAGTGGTTAATGTTTAAGGGTGATCCGGGTGATGCTCTGAGAGGCCTTTCTAATATGTCGGATGGTCAGAGGGGTGTTTGTGCGGCTGTTTGGGGATCTACTGATTTAGCTTACAGGTGTAAGACTTGTGAACATGACCCGACTTGTGCGATATGTGTTCCTTGTTTTCAGAATGGGGAGCATGCAGGACATGATTACAGTGTCATATATACTGGTGGTGGTTGTTGTGATTGTGGGGATGCGACAGCGTGGAAGCGAGAGGGGTTCTGCTCAATGCACAAGGGTGTGGAAAATGTACAACCACTTTCAAAGGAAGTTGGGAACTCTGTTTCTCCCGTGCTTGTTCCTCTTTTCAATTGTTGGAAAGATAGGCTAACAGGTGTGAGTGATTCTGATCCGAAAGGAAAGAAGGCTGCAAATGATCTAACTTTTGCTATGGCTGCCATGCTTCTAGACTTTTGCAAGCACAGTGAGAGTTTGCTCAGTTTTATCGCTGGGCTGTGCTCTACCGATTTATTGAGCATCCTAGTGAGAGCTGAGAGATTTTCAACTAATGATGTTGTAAAGAAACTCCATGAGCTGCTCCTGAAATTGTTGGGAGAACCTAATTTTAAGTACGAGTTTGCTAAAGTTTTTCTCACTTACTATCCAAGTCTTATAAAGGAGGTAATTAAAGAGGGCAGTGACCTTCCTCTAAAGAGATATCCACTAGTATCCATGTTCTCTGTGCAGATACTTACAGTGCCAACTCTTACCCCACGTCTTGTGAAGGAAATCAACCTACTGAACATGCTGTTAGGATGTTTGGAAAATATTTTCATTTCTTGTGCTGAAAATGGACGTTTACAGGTAATGAGTGACTGTGTCTCTTTAAAGTTTACAACTCTGGTAGAAGTGATGTATTAGATATGCCAAGAACTCTGGTAGATAATTTTGAGTAGATGGATCTAGCTGTGAAGATGGTTTAGAAGTTTCTATGAATGAAATGCAGTTATACTTCTTAAAATCATGTTTTCAATCTTCTTTCACTATGCTTTGGTAAAGAATTGTATGATACTTTTACAGGTTTCCAGGTGGGTACATTTGTATGAGACAACAATACGCGTCGTCGAAGATATTCGATTTGTTATGAGCCATACGGTGGTGTCCAAATATGTAACCAATAACCATCAAGATATCTCAAGAACTTGGTTGAAACTTCTATCCTATGTGCAAGGAATGAACCCTCAAAAGAGAGAAACGGGTCAACATATAGAAGAAGAGAATGAGAATGTCCATTTGCCTTTTGCTTTAGGGCACTTTATAGCCAATATTCACTCTCTATTTGTGGATGGGGCGTTTTCTGATGCTAGCAAGGGAGATGCGGGTGATGAAACTGTTTGGACCTTGAATTGTAATGAATCGGATGATGGAGATGATCTAAGACATGCTAAGGTAGGGAGACTATCCGAGGAAAGCTCTGCATGTAATGTGACTAGTAGCAGTGTCTCTGCTTCACCAAAGGTTCTTGAGATAAAATCTGATGCCTCTTCTCATCTGCTTCCATATTCAGTCACTTGGTTGATATATGAGTGTTTAAGGGCTGTTGAAAATTGGTTGGGAGTTGAGAATTCACCTGGGGTACTTCCTAGTGGTACTGGCAATATTTCAGCATTTAAACGGACAATATCTAATCTCAGAAGGGGTAAATTGAAAACAAATGATGAAATTGGTTCAGAAAACGCCCACGCTCATTCCAGTTTTGATAATGGTAGAGTATCTGAAAAGTATATTCTCACGTCATCAGATGATAGTGCAATGGAAGAAGATTTTACTGTGGTATCAGATGGATTACGTTTTCTATCATCACCTGATTGGCCACAAATAGTCTATGATGTTAGTTCACAAGATATATCTGTTCACATCCCGTTTCATAGATTCCTTTCAATGCTGTTACAAAAGGCACTAAGAAGATATTTTGGTGAATCTGAAGTGCAAGACGTGACTGACATTTGTGCTGCAAATTCATCATCAACAATCTATAATGACTTCTTTGGACATGCTTTACGAGGAAGTCATCCATATGGTTTCTCTGCCTTTATAATGGAGAATCCTTTGCGTATTAGGGTCTTTTGTGCTGAAGTCCATGCTGGAATGTGGCGTAAAAATGGAGATGCTGCTTTACTATCGTGTGAATGGTATAGATCAGTGCGCTGGTAAGTCAATTTTGTATTAGTATAGTTTATATTTAAGGGCTGAAACACATCCATTATTATTTTTCTAAACCAGTCTTTTACTTCTACAGGTCTGAACAAGGTCTGGAGCTTGATCTATTTCTTCTTCAATGTTGTGCTGCACTTGCTCCAGAAGATCTTTTTGTCCGTAGAGTTTTAGAGCGCTTTGGACTGTCAAACTACTTATCCCTGAATCTTGAACAGTCTAGCGAGTATGTATTCTCCTGCAACACGTAAAACTTTTCAATTTTCACTTTTCAATTTTCATAAATCTACGGTGTTATGGCAAGTTGATGTCCTATAAGTTCTTAAGAAATGATTTAATTGTTTTTCTCAAGTAACTACATAGCACATGCACGCCATTCATAGGCCTTTATTTGGCAGAAAATAAATTGCTCTCTGAACTCACTTTTCCCCAAAATGCTAAAAAGTCTGCTCTATATGTCAATGGATGGGATCACAAGAAATATTTCAGTCACATTTGTATAGGGGAGAATAGTTACAAAATGATGCTGCTTTAGACGAGTTCAACTAGGCAACAAGATAAGTGTGGTGAAGGTAGGCATGCGTGCAGCACCATGCTTAAAACCCATTGAAGAAAGTATTTGTATATATTCTGTTACAGAGTCAATTATGACTCTGTTACTTCCTATTGGACTGTTTAATATAGTGTAGGACCTCTTATAAGCTCAAGTTTTTATGTAGAGGCCTGTTATATCTTTGACATTCCCCTTAATCGATGTAAAAGTTCTCAGGGCTTGAAATATGAACAATGCACAAGCTTTCTTTACCTTGAGTTAAATTTTTTACTAACTAAGAAGACTGCAAGCAGTAGGGACTCAACTCCTGATCTAACGAATATTGGATGTGTTGCTTGTCTTCATTTATCATAGTCTGTTCTGATCTGGATCTCATGTTCATCGTCTTATGATCCGGGTTGATGATAATCACTTAGTTTCTTGTGTTTTGTGTTGTGCTCATGCAAACTCATTTGTTTTATATGTCATTATTTTATTATCTTTTTTTTTTGTGTAATATCATAATAATAGTTCTTTTTCGATCTTATTTTCAGATATGAACCTGTTTTAGTTCAAGAAATGCTTACTCTTATTATTCAGATAGTAAAAGAACGGCGCTTTTGTGGTCTAACTGCTGCTGAAAGTGTAAAAAGAGAACTAATTTATAAGCTATCCATTGGAAATGCTACTCATAGTCAATTGGTGAAGTCTCTTCCTCGTGATCTCTCCAAGTTTGATAAGCTTCAAGATATTTTGGATACTGTTGCTGTATATTCCAATCCATCTGGCTTTAATCAGGTTTTGTAGACTCTTGGAAAAATTTATGACTTTCGTTTGTTCCCTTGTATTTATTGTGATTTTCTTTTGTTATATCAGGGTATGTATTCTCTACGGTGGCTATTTTGGAAAGAATTGGATTTGTATCATCCACGTTGGAATTCAAAGGATTTGCAAGTTGCTGAAGAAAGATACCTGCGCTTCTGCAGCGTCTCTGCACCAACTACTCAGCTGCCCAAGTGGACCAACATTTATCCTCCCTTGAAGGGGATAGCTAGAATAGCCACTTGCAAAGTTGTCTTGGAGATTATCCGTGCTGTGCTATTTTATTCTGTTGTTACTTTTAAATCTCCTGAATCTCGTGCTCCTGATAGTGTTCTTTTACCGGCACTACATTTGCTATCATTATCATTAGATATCTGCTTTCAGCAGAAAGAAAATAATGATAATGCATTTAATCATATTGCTCAAGTTCCCATTATAGCATTATCTGGAGAAATAATTGAAGAGAGTTCTTTTTATGATGTTGGGGAACAAAGCTTGCTGTCACTTCTTGTTTTATTGATGGGAATGAGCAGAAAGGAAAATGATGACAGCAACGCAGAGGCTGGTGGTTTGTCTTCTCTAGTTGAAAGCTTACTGAAAAAGTTTGCTGAGCTTGACGATAGTTGCATGATTAAGTTGCAAAAACTTGCCCCTGAAGCGGTGAATCATATTCCTGAATGTGTTCCAACTGGGGACCCTAGTATTTCTTTGTCAGCTTCTGACAGCGAGAAACGCAAGGCAAAAGCCCGAGAGAGGCAGGCGGCAGTAATGGTAGGTTGTTGTGTTGCAACATTTCTGTTTAATGATCTTCGCTTGTTTTTATTGTGCACAAAAACACTTAGACTTACTATACTCTTAATTTTTAAACTATTTAAATTCTTGAATAATTTGTAAGGTATGCTTCTCAGGTTGGTATTTTACAGACTAAGGAAGGCATTTGGTTGCAACTATTCTTTGTTGTGCTAGACATAATTTGTTTACTTTTAGATCAAGACGGGGTTGACCTGTTCTGCCGTGATTGCCTTCACCATTTGAATTTTGTCTCTTGGTTTACTTGTTTTTAAATGTAGGAGAAAATGAGAGCCCAGCAGACAAAATTTATGGCTAGCATTGAATCAATTGTTGATGATGACTCTCAACTTGGTCACGAAGGTGACTTAGAAGCAGAACATGATTCTGAAGAATCCAAACAAGTTGTTTGCTCTCTTTGTCACGACCATAATTCAAAACTTCCAATTTCCTTTTTGATTCTTCTTCAGGTATATGACGGTAGTACTGCATACCTGCTATTAGCTAGATCATTTATAGGTTCTATCTATTTGCGATGAACTTTTTTATTTATACTTATTTTATCTCGTGCTCTAACTCATGCCTTTTTTTTCCTCTCTGTACTAGAAATCCAAGCTTGTTAGTTCTATCGAAAGAGGTCCCCCATCCTGGACCCAACTTCGCCGATCAGATAAAGAACCCATGTCTGTCTGTAAGACCAAGGAGATAGGCAAAACGGCTATTAATCAGAATTCAGGTAGTTCGGAATCAACTTTATCTTCCAGCTTAACTCAGTCAGTTCAGAATGCTACCAGTGAATTAGCTTCTAGTGGGCAACCTGGGGAAGTTAATACTTTTCTACAATATATGAAGAACCATTTCCCTGCATTGGGAGATTTTCAACTCCCAGACACGTCTGGTGATGAAAAAGAAAAATCGCCATATACTTTTGAAACATTAGAGCAGGTTATGTACGTCTCTGTTCGTGATGAAATGCACAATCTTCTGTCATCTTCAAATTTCATTAACGAGGATGAGAAAGTTCCATCTGCTGAAGGGAGCTCAAATGTTAGAATTACTGGATCTGCATTGATTGGGAAATATGCAGCTGAAATTGCAAGAGAGATATCAGAGGTTTCTTCTGCATCTGGAAATGCTGGTAATGAGAATGCTTCTGTAGAATCAACATCACAGCGTCTAGCAAACGATGGATTTGGCCCAACAGATTGTGATGGAGTTCATCTTTCTTCTTGTGGACATGCTGTACATCAAGGATGTCTTAGCCGATACCTGTCTTCATTAAAAGAAAGGTACACATTTCTATTAGCTTTATCCTCAGCACTCATCATTTCTCATGTTTATGATTTTTGTGCATAACTGTATAAATATCTATTAAGTTTCAGAAAATGTTTTTTTGAGTCTATTTTCTCCAGTATTTGGGCTTCATAGGTCCTGAGTGTCTCAGACTCAAGTTTTGATTAGAAAGATGCAAGTGTGCTTTGAGTAAGCATTGAAAAGGGGCTTAGTGTTTCAGACTCAAGTTTTGATTAGAAAGATTCAAGTTTGCTTTGAGGTAAGCATTGAAAAAGGTAGTATAATACATGACTTCAGGACACAAGGGAGTAGGGTTCCGTTGATCACTAGGAGCAAAGCGTAAAGGTTCTCTGTTTGTATAACTTGTATTAGTAGGTATTTGGGCTTCATAGGTCCTGAGTGTCTCAGACTCAAGTTTTGATTAGAAAGATGCAAGTGTGCTTTGAGTAAGCATTGAAAAGGGGCTTAGTGTTTCAGACTCAAGTTTTGATTAGAAAGATTCAAGTGTGCTTTGAGTAAGCATTGAAAAAGGTAGTATAATACATGAATTCAGGACACAAGGGAGTAGGGTTCCGTTGATCACTAGGAGCAAGGCGTAAAGGTTCTCTGTTTGTATAACTTGTATTAGTAGGTAAATGAAGAGCCTTGCCTGCACAGCAAGCATTTTTAAATTCTGGTACATGTTTTTCAGAGAATTGAATATTACAATGAGGGAGGACTTGTTTGGGTACATTAATAGTATGTGGATAGCCAGGACAACTGTTTCTAAATGCCAAATTGTTAGGAAGAGGGAGAAGTCAGAATATCTGAAGCTCAGGACCTATGGAGAAGTAGTATCCGAAGCTCAGGACCTATTCATACACTTGGCAGACTGAGTTATTGAATCAAATGCAATGAACCTTCTTTATGCACACACATAGTCACAATGCACGGATAGCTGAATTTTATAAATAGATAGTCAAGTTCTTGTTTTGCAATGGTGGGATTATTATTGTTTTGTTATTTTGACCCAGTTTATAAGATACTCTGATATGCTATATACTGCTTGGACAGATCTGTCAGAAGAATTGTGTTTGAAGGAGGACACATTGTTGACCCAGATCAGGTTTAAGTTTTTTTAGAATTTCTTTTATCACTTTGGAAGGGTTGATGAATACTATCTGTTGATGTTATGATTTTTCAATACTCTAAATTGTCCTTTTTGAACTGTTATTGTTTTTAAGGGAGAGATTCTCTGCCCAGTGTGCCGCCGACTAGTAAATTGTGTCTTGCCAACTTTACCTGGAGAATTAAACAATCCTCTTGTCTCTAGTACGAGTTCAATACATGGTACAGCCCCCTTTGCTGATTTGAATGACGGGACTTATTCACTTCGCCTTCAACAAGCACTCAACCTCTTAAAGTTTGCTACCAATGCCGTTGGGAAAGATGAATTTCTAAAAGCTATTCCTTTGCATCATATTGATAAAACTAGACCAAATGTCGACAATTTTTCGTTGGTGCTTTCTAAAATGTATTTCCCGGGAAAGCAAGAAAAGTTATCGAGATTTTCGAAAGTTAACCACTCACTGCTGATGTGGGATACTCTCAAGTACTCATTGACCTCGATGGAGATTGTTGCACGTTGTGGAAAGGCTTCTTTTACTCCAAACTTTGCTCTTAGTGCCATGTATGAAGAACTCAAATCTTCAAGTGGCTTTATATTATACATGTTGCTGAAACTTGTTCAAAAGACACGAAGTAGGAATTCTATTCACGTACTTCAAAGATTTAGAGGTATTCAACTCTTTGCAGAATCAATTTGCTCTGGGGTTTCCCTCAGTTATGCAGATAATGTTATTTCTGGGAAAGGTATTATTCTTGTTCTCCTATTTCTGTTTCTTCAAACACAAAACAATTTTACTAATTTGTTCACTATTTTAATTTCCCACCATTTTCTTTTCTATTAATAATAACTTGGAAGTATATGAAACTTAAAAGTTCTCTCTTTTAGAAGAGGTAGGAGGTGAATCATAAGTTGGTACATATTTATTTACATCCCTTAAAATATAGGAAACTTTATTCATCTTGTTAATATTTATTAGTATAGTATCCACCTTAATCTCATCTGAAGTCTCATCCATGTCCTGGAATTTCTTTACTCTTTCAGCAGAATGTTAGGCTTTGAATATGTAAGGTACTGACTAGTTTTTCATAATTTGCTGTTCTCATACGGATTCCAGTGAAATCCTTATCACATCTGACAGGAGTATTATTTGTAATGCTTTAAAATCTACTGGCTTAAGAGAAAGTCTTCTCCATTACATAGGTACCTAGGTAAACAAACACACAACTCTCATAATCAAGGTAGTCAGACTTGAGATCCTATGCAAGATCGGGTAGGGGTAACAAGATTGTGAATTGGGGGATCGTAACACGATCATAAGATCCTATCAAATTAAAAAATTCATATATATTGCATATAATTAATAATATGCATATGACAGCAACATAATTTAGTAGAAAAAAAAAATTCAAATAACACTAATTACTTTAAAAAACTGAAATTTCAGTAGATATTCATTGAAAGGTTGTTTTTAATGTGAGAGAAGATAGAGAATGGAATATTGAGTGAGATAATTGCTCTATTTAACGTGAGAGATGTTTAGTGAAAGAGAATTGGAGTGAATCTGTATTTTGGGAAGTTACATTAATCATGGGTTATTTTGGGAAGTTGTATAAATCATTCATTATTGGATGGGTGGGTATTAATTACTCCTTTTTATTAGGCTTAAACGGTTTAAATGTCAAGAGAAAAAATAGTTTCAAATTTCAATCAGAAAAGAAACGTTTTTAGGGTTTCTTCTGAAACCGGGTCGTGAACCCGACCCGCAAACCCAAATTCCTGGGGCTTTGAACAGAATCGGTAGTTCTTCTCAAAAATGGCGATCCTACCAAAAACCGATTCTGGTCATTTTCTGGCACGGTGGGAGTTGCAAGATCGCAAAATCGTACGATCTTACGAGTGGGATCGCGATTTTGACTACCATGCTCATAATCCCTGTGCCTCCATCACCTTCACTTTGTGTTTGGTCATTCTTCTCCTTCACTTTGTTGCTTTTCCTCCATCTTTTATCACTAGTTTGACTTATAAGAGCTACTAATTATTAGTTAGACTTAGAAGAACTACTAACTATAAGTTGTTTTGAAGTTTGAACTACTTAACTTTTGAGTTTTAAGTCATTTTTAGTTTATGTTTTAGCTTTCTGCAGCATTGTTTAGTTGTCTGAACTTGATATTTTCAGTTTAATGTCAGTAATTTTTTAATAAATCTAGTAGCTTTTATTTGTTTAGCATTTATATATAATTATTTATTTTAACCGTTTTGCGGTTCCGCTATTTGTCCACTATGCTATCCGATATTTCGCATATTGGTTTTTTGGCAATCCGCTATTTTAACAACACTGCTTGTTTCAAATAAAAAGGCACCTGCCCTTAGATACTTCTAGAATAAAAATTGCGGAATTCTATTTTTTTTCCATTGGTCAATTTTTTTTAACTGTTTAAAAGCTTTTTACTGCTTAGTATTTATTTGTCTCTAAGTTTGTTTCAAATAAAGGCTCTCCCTTAGATAATTCTAGAATATACTTACAGAATTCTGTTTTTCTGTTTTGTCAAACCTAAAATAACAAGTTATTAAAGCAACCTCAAACTAGGGCATCTTTTGCATCTGAGCTCCTAGTTTTATTATTTAATTAACAATAATAATGATGATTCAGTTGGTTGTGTTAATACCAAAAATATGTCCGAATTTATTCTGTTTTTTTTTTTGAAGTGTTTCACTGTTTTTATCTGCTATTAATTGTACTATTTTTTAACCACTAAATATTCACAGGTGATATGTTATCAGTCTTGAAGCGTATTGAAATGGACCAGGCGAACACTGATATATGCTTTTGGAATCAGGCTTCAGATCCTGTACTTGCTCATGACCCTTTCTCAACATTGATGTGGGTTCTCTTTTGTCTACCACATCCATTTTTAACATGTGAAGAATCTTTGTTATCCCTAGTGCACACTTTCTATATGGTAGCTGTAACCCAGGTTTGTACTTTATACTTCACCTTTGATGTGTTCTTTGATAGTGTTTGTATTTCCTTAATCCATTTTCCTCTGGACACAGGCTATAATTTTGTATTATGAGAAATCTCAAGATAAATCATCAAGCGAATCAGCTCTTTCAGATTGCATGATTACTGACATAAATAAAATTATGGGAGAGTCTGGATGTGCTTCACAGCATTTTGTGTCAAACTATTTCGACCATAATGTTGATATTAAAGATGCAATTAGGAAGTTCAGTTTTCCTTATTTGCGAAGATGTGCATTGTTGTGGAAGATACTCTATTCTTCTATCCCAGCACCGTTCTGTGATGAGGGAAATATGTCAAATAGACCATTGATTATCCCAAGAGACACAATGGGCAGTGCTGATATTAACATGTTTGAGATTATTAAAATTCAAGAGCTTGAGAATATGTTTAAAATCCCCCCTCTGGATGTGGTTCTCAAAGATGAGCTTTCAAGATCTACAGTTTCTATTTGGTGTCGTCATTTTTGCAAGGAATTCGAATCACAGAGAATTCAACGTAATATTCATGTAACTCCCGCAGTTCCATTTAGGTTAATGAAATTACCAAATGTTTATCAGGATCTCTTGCAGAGGTATTTTATTTATTATACTTTATGTGTGTCATGTCATATACGATACCATATTACTATTTTATATTAACTACAACACGTATACATAAACAGGTGTATCAAACAGCGCTGCCCTGAGTGCAAATCACATCTTGATGATCCTGCAGTGTGCCTATTGTGCGGTAGATTGTGCTCCCCAAGCTGGAAATCATGCTGCAGGTTCATTTTCTACCATTTTCCTATGGTTTTACCCCTTATGCTAAGAAAAGCATCTGAGCATTAAAGTTGCTTTAGAATCCTAAGCTGTGCTGATTAGCTGGTTTCAAATTCAACATAATTTACTCAAAAGCTTATTGATAGCTGCTAATCTCTAATTTGAGCCTCTAACATGAGTTTTTAAACTTAAATGTGCTTGTAACTTGCACTTAGTTACATTAACATTCAAATTAGGTGGGTTAGCTGATGCAACAATTTTCTTATGCTCAGATGTTTCTTAGCATTCATATTTTTGTTTTCAGGCCTTTATAATTGACCTTGGTTTATTTATACTAATGCATTTGATTATTGATGAGAATTTGAAAGAATTTGTTTTTGTTCTGTTATATTTTAGGAAAAGTGGATGCCAAACTCATTCTGTAACCTGTGGAGCTGGTACTGGAGTGTTTCTGTTAATTAAGGTATTACAATCTTTAAACATACTTATCAAATCACTGGGCTGTCTTGTTCTTTTTCAGTGTATTTTTAACTTACCTTTTGGATTTCTTTTTTCAGCCACCTTTTATTCCTCTTTCTTCTTTAATTAATTAGTTACTTGTTTGCATGGATACCTCGGGAGTAATGAGTTCTGTTTGTGTTAACAGAGAACTACAATCCTACTACAGAGATCTGCACGTCAGGCCCCTTGGCCTTCTCCTTACTTGGATACTTTTGGTGAGGAGGTCAGTTTACCTTTGACATCTTTAAAGTAGTTCAGACTGTCTCTTCTATCTTTTCTCTTCTATCTTTTCTCTTCTCCTTACTTGGATACTTTTGGTGAGGAGGTCAGTTTACCTTTGACATCTTTAAAGTAGTATCAGTAGTTCAGACTGTCTCTTCTATCTTTTCCATCAGATGTCTACACTTCTAGTGAAGTAATTAACTTTGCATGTGTTATTGTTTGTTTTGGAATTCTATTTAGTTTGATTCTTGTCTTCTTTTCTTCAAACTATCTCTCATTTTTAGTATTCTTTACTCAGGATTTTGAAATGAATAGAGGCAAGCCAATCTTCCTAAATGAGGAGCGTTATGCTGCTTTGACATATATGGTGATGAAATATTCTATACTCACATTCACACCTTATCTGTGTTTCTATTTTTTAAAAATACAAATGGGTATTCAATCTATGGTTTTCTTGTTTTAGGTTGCCTCTCATGGTCTGGACCGGAGTTCCAAGGTTCTTGGCCAGACAACTATTGGTTCCTTCTTCCTAGTTTAGGTCAAGTTATACTTGTTTAGTTGCAATATTAAGGTCTGACACGTGAATAAGACATCTCCTGTCTTCGCTTTCTTTTCTTCCTTGGCTGCTGAAACACTGTTGGTGATATTGTAAATACAGATTTTTTGGCTGGACAAATCTCTGCAGAGAGGAAATAGGTTCTCTAAATGCTAATTTATCATGTTCTACACTTCCCCCTGGCTAATCAAAAGAGCTTTAGTCCATGCTATCATGTCTCTGTGGAAATTGTACAGCACTTTCAGGTTTGCATGCTAAAACTGAGTTTATGTTCATATCAATTTCAATGCCATTACTTGATTTCTGTAGGAGTATGCTTTCTTCTTGGATGATCAGATTGCCCTTACTCACTCTTGAACTTATTAAATATTCATTGGGAAAATGATGATAGATTTTCTTTGGGCTGGTATGGGCAAACATAAAATATAAATCTCCTTGTGGGCTGGGAGTTCTGTTGAAAACCTGATTTCAGTCTTGGGAATTTGGTGTAAAAAATATAGACTTTAGGATATCAATTGTTTCAGGTAATCGCATGCTGCTTGCTGTTCATGTTGATTGTGTTAGCATATCAATTGTAACTTTGATAGTTTCTTTTCCGTTTTCTTAATGTTAGGGTATTTATTAAGTAACAGAGTAGATTAGTTTGTGTAGTGTGTACTTGTAATAATATCTCCTCTTTTCACATGTCTCTAGAATGATTTACTTGGTGCATAAAGCTTTAGATCTTAGCTCGTGTGGGGATGATCTACCTGCTGGCAGTTGCTGTACAGAATTTCCATGCTAAAAGAATTGCAAACTTAATTGTGCTTCATGCTTAGTATGTAGATCTTTATTAAATTGATGTACATATGTGTACATATATCATCAGACTATAATGTATAATGTGGAATTACGAGTTTGTCCCTACTCATCAGTGGTTTAGCTGTCTGAGAAGACTATGTTGACTCCCTCCTTGTCTCTAACTCGGATGTTTGATTGGGTCATCTTCTCTTGGTCACAACCAAAATAATTTGGGAAGTTGAAAACCTCAGATCATTTGTGGGAATGTTCTTTTAGTTGTGTATTTCTGTTGCGAGGGAAAGGGTTTTCAGTTGAATTTTTCTTGTGAAAATGCTTTTTGGACACTAAATTAAAGAGGCGCTGAATCTCCCAATAAAATTCCACGTGATCTCTTTTGACATATTTGTCTTTCTCCTCTGTTAAAACCAATCCGTAACATTTGATTAAAATTAAAGTTGGGGGTTGCTTAACCCATCTTAAGTGGTGGAAAAACACCTTAAAAATCCTAAAATGTCCTTTAGGTTTTGGAAATATTTTGGGAATGCATATAGAGAGATAAGTTGTAAATGAAATTGATAATTTGTTATTAGTTTTTAGTAGTATAAATACATGTGAACAAATCTAATTTGGAGTGAATTTTCTACTGATTATCCACTAATCAAGTGCTGGACTCCACTAATCAAGTGCTAGACTTTAGCCTGAAGAATGGGTAAACAACTTATTTACAAAGTTGAATAATTAAAAGAATTAAAATCTAATTATTGTTATTGATACATTTTTCTCTCAAACACATCCTTAAGTCAGTTTCATCCTTTTATTTCCACCAAAATTTAGTCTGGAGATTTACCTCTGGATTAACCTATATGCATCCCATGCATTATTAATTGAGATGTTCATTTTGACATAAATTGATTTGGAGATGCATTTTCCTATTTACTTCAGATAGGATATTGAGATGCATTTTTAAATTCACACCAAATAGTAAATTTTGATTTTGTTTTACAAATACTCTTGACAATGTATTTTACAAATACATAATGAAGTCAAAATAAACTATGATAAATACTCTTTTTAGTTTCGTATCTTTACCTCGGTGCCTATTTTTGTTCATCAATTCTAAAATGACCGGTTCCATTCATTATCTCTCCAAACAGTGTTAGATAAGCCCCTTCAGTTAAATTAATCCAAACAACGTCTATGTGTGTACTCGTGGCAGTTGACTTGACATTCTTACTTCTTCTTTTTTGTTTTGGCACCCATTATTTTTGAAAATCATTATTTATGTAGAAGATAAACAACCCTAAATCGAATTAGGGTAAAGTCTTCATTGCTCCTCCATCCCCATTGTTTGAAATTGCGTTCTATCAACCATGAGTTATGGTTGTTGTTCGTTCGCTATAAAACAGAAAAGTCTCAGATGTTTTGATTTTAAGGTATACACAAGTTTCAATTTGTGATAGAAACCTACTTGTCGTTGTCGTTGTGGAGACATAGATGTTATTTGCAGAGCAACAACAATTAGCAATTTTGGAAAACAATTTTAGGACTGTCCGCATTTTAAGGTAAGATTTCTCAGTTTTGAAAAACGTTAATCTTTCTCAAATTCTGATATAACATTGTTCTTTCGTTGCTTGATTTTTATAGGGATCTACTCAAGCTGGGTGTGACTTTTTTGATTTATTCTATGAGGAAGTGGGAGATGATAATGGGCATTTTTTGGTGAGGTAAAAGCATAGGTTGGAAAAGTTATCAAAGGAAATTGATGCAACAAAAATGGAGGTTGAAAAGCTAAGAGTGACAAATGAGTAACAAAAGGCATATTTGTTGGAACTTCAAACTCAAATGAAGAATATTAAGATTGAATTTTTTTTGAAAGAATACGTTTTATCTTATTTTCACTGTATTAATTTTAAGGATGTTTTAATGGTATCGTTTTGTATCAGTTATTTTCCCATAATGTAATGTTATCATTTTGTTCCTTTCTGTTTTGGTATTAACTCAGTTATGTATCAGTAAGAACCTCTGTTCATGTATTGGTATAAAACTCTGTATGTACCATTTTGTTAACTCTCAAAATGTACCATCTTATTTATGTTGATTTGTTATTAACAAAATGAATTCGTTGTTAACTATTATTATGTACCAGTGACATTATACTAGAGTCACATATGCCAATACAATGAGATCATAATTCAACAGAAACCTGTTAATACTAGTTTTCAAAATTAAGCATTACATTTGTCGTAAAATGAACTCAAAAGATATGTTGTAACAAAACATAAATGGACTCTTTAAAATATGCTAATCAAACATTCAAAGAACTCTTAAATATGTTAATTGGTCTTCTTGTATGGAGTGGTTTTTTGTGTGGAGTTGTCCTCGTTGTTGTTGTTGTTGGGTCAACTGTATTCATAGTTGTACTTAATTTAGTTGTAAATCCTGGAGTTACACTGGATATTGATGCTCTCCTAACACTCAATTTATTTGTCTTTTGTTGATTAGCTTGTGATGGTTGAGAAACATGTCTTTGGGGAGTAGCTTGTGTTTGTTAACTTGGTCGAAATGGTTGAGTTTGTTGAGTAGATGATACATTGTGATGACAATTGTCCATATGTAATTTTTATGAAGAAATTCAGATGAATTCGGAAGAATATTGACCAAAAACAAAGTCAAAATGTG